>JAIUZE010031345.1:0-27698 GCA_022085475.1 Heliosperma pusillum | reverse complement strand
AAACGGATCAGGCAGCCATGCCCCGACTTGGATATAAACCCACCAAGCCGAGACACAAAAGCTATCAACAAGTGAACATATACTCGTTAAAGACAGTACCTGCCTATCAATGTCATGGTCTAAGCTACTCAGTTAGAATTAGAATGGTCAAGACGCCATATACTCATAATTCTCTATGGGTACTTAGTCAACACGACACCAACCATATAATAAAAACAGTCACGGGAAAAACATCCTATCATGTGACTAATTGCATATCAATAATAATCAAATATCATATCGCCTCATATCTACTAAGGCTAATTCAGAATTAAATACAACCTCACTTGAAGACAAATCCCCGACCCGAGTCCCGCGACGGGTCATCAGTCAAAACGGGGCTGACTAGTTCTTAGTTTGACCAAACCCGTTTGGTCAAACCGGCTAGAAACAGAGTCTTTACCACATAGACTTAGACATAAAAATCAACCTATTCATTACATGTTATTTTATTAAAACTTCTAACATGCGAATTAATATATCATACCAAAACCCGTTTGACTAAAAGGATATTAAATTAAACTACGATCTCGTCTTATAATTTCTAACATGTGAGAAATAATAATTTAATGAAAAACTTTTTAATTAAATATTTTACTTATTAATATTTCTCGCTTGCTAATTATTACAAAACGCGATAAAATGACGATAACTCAAAAACCGTCACAAGTCCCAAAGTGGGACCCACGGGCTGATTTTGGGCCGAGACACACATGGGCCTGGACTGGGCCCCACGGCCTAGTTTTGGGCTGTTTTGGCCTTTTTATCGATTTTACTAAAAACCGTTTCTAATTATTTCCCGCATGCGTAACATAATTAAAACCCGTCAAAACAACAACATAACAATCAAACATCGACACAACCCAAAGACCAAAACCCGGACCCACCATGGACCAACCCAGACCGGGTCTGAACCGGCCTGGACCGGTCTGGTTTGGTCCGGTTTGGCTGCCTTTCCTCACGGTTCAATCACCACAACCAACACCCAATTTTTCCAACATGTTTTAATTATCAAACAACCATTTTAACATCCATCCATACAAAATTCATGATTATGAACAAACCATAAAAATATGCCAAGAACACTAACTTATTATAAATTCATACCACCTAATAAAAACAACTACTTATCATATTACTACTAAAAATCCTTAAATCATAAAAACATGAACCATAAACAAAGATGAACCAAAATCAAAAGAAACAAAACTAAAGGCTATGTTACTAACTAAAATCATAAATAACCATAACATGAATCAAAAACTAAAAGCTATGTGACATTTATTCGTCGAGTAAAACGGAATTGTTACCTTAGCTAGCAAAACAATTAGCACCAAAATAATAAGAAGTATATATATAATAAGAAACCCTTCTACTAATCTTCACCCAAAATATACGAGTCTCCAAACTCGTCTTCAAAATCTTCCCCTATAAGAAAAGACAAGAAAACATTATTAGAACTAAAAATAGGAATTTCCATAATTAAAGTGTTGAAAACGATCTTGACGGAATTGAAATTAAACCATACGTGAAGATGAGGAGCGAAGAGGAGAGTCTAGAAATATAAATTAGGAAGGATTTAATTAAGAAATGAAGATTTTATGAAGGTTTTGCTCAAGAACGATGAAAAACAAATGATGAACGACGAAGAACACGAAGAACGATTAAAGAAAGCGATATTTTGATCTTTATTTGATTTATTGTAAAATGAAAAGTTGTTGGTGAGTAAAGAGTGTGGGTTGAGCCGTGTAATTATAGGCAAGAATAGATGTCGGATTTTGAAATTGTTGTTACGTAATTGACTCGCGTTTAATAATTATTTTACGGTAAACGATTAAATATAATTAACGATAAAGTTAATTAAACTAAATATCAAGATATTATGATATTGTAATGAAAAATAATGAAAATATCAAGGCTTAAGAGTGGGTAAGTGTGCCGTGTGGGTTTGTGATTGTCGGGTCTGATTTCGAGCGTTTTGCGTAATTTTCGTTAACTGATCGATAAAGTGAAATAATATCTAGATATTATGATATATTAATCAAAAGAAATGAAAATATCAAGGGCTATTAGAGGAGAGGAAAGGAGAGGAGAGCCGTGTGGTACATGATGATATCGGGTCTGATTTTTCTCGATTTGCGTAATCTCCGTTGACGGATCGATAAAGTAACAAATATCTAAGATATTTGTATTAGTTTAATCGAAAGAATTAAATATCTCAGGTGAGTGGAAAACGATGACATGGCCGCGTGACTCATGCTAAAGTCGAGTTTCGAATTTGTTACGGGATTTACGATGACTCGGGAATAGTTAAATGACGTTCGGTTAAAACCGTAAACGTTATTCTTTAAATTCCGAATAAATTCAAAATAATTATATTAAATTATGATAAATCTTAATACATCTAAATAAAAATAAATCAAAAATATTATTTTTTTAAATAAAATTTCGGTCTTCATACTTATGAGACGAGTCGGGAAAAAGTCAACGGAAGTCAAAGTTGACTGAAAAGTCGAGAAAAGTCAAAAAATGACTTAAAAGTCCAGAAAAGTTTATGACGACTTAAAAGTCGAGAAAAAGTCAATGACGACTTTAAAAGTCAAGGAAAAGTCAAAGACGACTTAAAAGTCAAGAAAAGTCAAAGATGACTAAAAACGGTCTTTTCATGAAATCTCTCAAAAATTCCAAATACGAACGCGGAATTTCAAAATAAGACTCGGAACATAAATTCCTATTTTAAAAACTTAAGTTCTACTGAAAAGTGTTAGTAAATATTTTTACTAGAAAAATCGGGTACTTTTCGTGTTGTTACACTTAGGCTCCGATGTTCTTGTTGAGACCATTGATAATGTGAAGGTTATTCGTGATAGAATGAAAGCCGCTCAAGACCGTCAAAAGTCTTATGCCGATATCCGAAGAAGGCCTTTAGAATTCGAGGTGGGAGATAAAGTATTCTTGAAGGTATCTCCAATAAAGGGTGTTAAACGGTTTGGTGTTAAGGGTAAATTGAGCCCGAAATACATTGGACCCTTTGATATTGTGAAAAGGATTGGTGCCGTTGCTTATAAGTTGGATTTGCCGCCGAATTTGGCTAAGGTTCATAATGTATTCCATGTTTCTCAATTGAGGAAGTATGTTAGTGATCCAAGCCATGTCTTTCAAGTTGAATTGCCCGAGCTTCAACCGAATTTATCCTTTGAAGAGAAGCCGATCCGTATCCTAGACCGTAAGGATAGGAAGTTGAGAAGTAAAGTAGTTCCTTTGGTGAAAGTTTTGTGGAGAAGTGCTAATGTCGAAGAAGAGACTTGGGAAACTGAAGCTTCTTTGCGTAGTAAATATCCGAGTCTTTTTTAGTAAGGTATTATTTTTTCCCTCAAGTTTCGAGAGCGAAACTTTTTAAAAGGTGGGGTGATTGTAACACCCGGAAATGTACCCTATTTTTCTAGTAGAAATATTTTACGAATACTTTTCAGTAATTTTAAGTTTTAATTTAGAATTTATTATTTCGAGTCGAATTTAGAATTTCCGAGTTCGTAATTGGAATTTCCGAGAAATTCCATGAGAATCCCATCTTAAGGCGAGTTTGACTTTTTGTTGACTTTCCCTTATACATACTCATACTCCTCATTTAACCTATTTCTTACTCAAACACAAACCAAAACCATTTCTTCTTCCTTAAGCAACCAAACCCTTGCCTCCATAGCTTTTTCGATCGTTGAATCATCCTAGCTCATTCGTTACTTGCTAGAATTCGCGTAAGTTCGTCTCATTCTTCTTCCCTTACCTTCGTCTATCCGTATTGATATTAAAATCATCGTCTTTCTCGCTTTTCAAACTTTCCGTCTTTCTCAAGATGAAGTTTATTCATCTTTTATGATCTATTTGTAGGTGGTGACCTCCAAGATCCCGACAAAGACTATTACCTTATTGAAGAGGAGCTTGACGATTAGTAAAGACGCTTAAAGGTAACGGTGAAGGGTTACTCGATATCATTTACGTGTTTTATGTGATTTCTAGGATAGAAACCGTGTTTGGATTATGGTTAGTAAACTTATGACTTGTATTATTGTTGATGGATGTTGTTTGTTGAGTATTCATATGTGAATGATGAATTAGAATGATAATCGATAATTGATGAATATTGAACATGGATGAAACAAGGCATTTTCGTGTGAATTGGACCCCAGCCGGTCGACCGGCAGCCAGTCAGACCACCGGCTGGGGCACCTGCTGTATATTATTGAAGTTTTACGTAATTTTGAAATATGCTTTTGGTCTCAGCCGGTCGACCGGCAGCCGGTCAGACCACCGGCTGAGACACAATTCTTTTCCCTTTGTTTTTCATATGACCCTTTGGTCCCAGCCGGTTGACCGGCAGCCGGTTGACCTGACCGGCTGGGACACACTGACAATTCATGTTGATTTTCGTATTGACTATTGGCCTGAGCCGGTGGACCGGCAGCCGGTCAGCCTGACCGGCTGGCACCTGCTGGAAGATGTTTGTAATTGTGGTTTACGGTTTTCATTTATAATACTTCCGATCGTTAGTTTATCGTATAATTTTACGTAGTGACTTATAATATTGATATTTTGGATATATGATATTTCACTCGCATTTATCACATGTTTTGTGACGGTTTTTGGTATGTTTCCACTTTGAGTCGGTTTTTACAAATGATACGGTTTGAGCACTATTTTGTCTTGTGCTTTGTACTCTCATTTCCTTGGCTACCTTCCCGTTCGTAAGGCTGGAATGGCGGGAACGGGAGGTATCTACTGCTTAAATGCACTGTGTTGTGGGCATACGACGACGTTGTTGGGAGTTGAACGATTGCGTTGATTATCGGAACCGGCCGTCAAAGGTTGTGGTACTGCGAAGGCGGTGGTTTGTTTATTTTGCATGTACGTTACCGCATTCTTGTATGAGGCTGGAGCTTTTTTCCGCCTCTTTCGTGAATTGATCTACCGAATTTGGGGTACTCGGCGTCTATGATTGACCGAGTCTTGGATGCGAAACGTCATCGCATGTCGAATCGGAAAACGTGTATTCCGAGAATCTGGCCAGGTTTAGATTAGGAACCGTATTATTATCGTCGTCCTACCAGGAGGAAATTAGTCTACATATACGAAATTGATTGAATCGTCTATGCGTTCAGGGAAGGCTTTTCTCCCGTGGATGCCCATTAATCATACTTGCCATGTACACGGTGCTAGTGCGTTTCATTTACCGTGAGAGAGGTCGTCTTTGTGTCGTTGTTCTTGAATGCGTGATTTCATGATTTTATTCATGGTATTGCATTGATTGGACACCGTCAAGTCTTGGTTGCGTGAATGGATGATTAATATGTTGGATTTATGTGATCATCGCATTGACTTCATTGGTTTGTCTGTGAAGTCTCAATCTTATAAACTTATACCGCAACGGTGAGATGCAAGCCTAGTGAGGTTTCGGTTGCCTAAGAGTGTCTTCCCTGAGTCTTTGAATAACATGATGGATTCGGATTTGTATTCCATATGCTCTTATCATTATTTATCGAATTGCCTATCTATTCTTATCGTATCTCACATGTATATCTATATATGCATGATTTTACTTTCGTATTTCCTTCTATGTACGTTTAAGGTGATATGGCTGGGAGAACCCGGAGTTACTCCCCACTGATTGTGGCGTTCATGTTTTTCATGAATGAACAGGTTGCTTGCAATGGATGGCTTTTTGCTTTGACTATTTTGGGTTCGGGTGTGAGCTAGCGGGCGTTCTCCCTGGAAGTTTCACCTCTAGACGATATTAGCTAGTTTTGCTAAACACTTGTTCTTTGCTAACATTTTAAGAGACCCCGTCTCTTTGTTGTATTTCGTATTTAGTATGTAATATTCTGACACTCCTCGTGTTATATATCTTGCATGTTTAAAGGTTTTTAAAATACCGTATTTCCGCATATTATTTCACATGCTTGTATGTTTTATACTTCCGCATTCGCGAGGGTTGTCACAAATACGTCATTCACGTGGAAAACAATTTCTCCCACTGAACTTCATGTCCTTACATGACTTTAACTCCCACTGAACTTCATGTCTATACATGACTTTTCGACAATTCGAGTGAAACTCTTCTTATATCTCATAATAGAAAAGATCATCATAATCTCTTGGTAGATACCTTAGGGTTGTGTCAGTTATTTTACTGATGATTTGGATCTAAGCATAGTTACGCATTTAACTTAGCTTCTCTATCCATGCAACTATAATTGGACACCTCCAAATAAAACATCTTCATGTCTACAATGATTTATTGGACAACTCCAAATATATCATTCCTTTGCATAGATTCCATTTAGTTTCATAAGTCAATGTTAGAAAATCGAATTTTAAAATTTCTAGGTACTTCCACTTCATAGATCATAAACTTCTTATTTTAAGAACATTTTCTTTTGGTCTCGTCACTAGTCTAAGGATTCATCTAAGAACACTTTCTTTTGGTTTCCTCACTAGTCCTGAGTCTAACCTAAGAACATTTTCTTTTGGTTTCCTCACTTTTTCCTAACTAGTTTTACGTTGTGTCTTATTTTCTCCCACTCTATCTATAGAAAAATACAACTATTTTCTTTAAAGATAGCTTTATGAGCCACAAAGAATTTTGTACTCATACTCGTGAGGGAGGTAGAAGTATCACAAAAGGACCTTAAGTCATCTACTAAAGACTTTATTGTAAAGACATTGAATCTTAGCTTCGAGATAGACTAGTTTTATAAGCTAAAGAGGTGGACTCATATTCATGTCATTTAAAATCTTTATAAGTGGTGTGGCCAATTGGTTTGTTAGATTCCCTACTTTGAGTTCAATAACTCAATTTTGACTTAACAATTGATCTTTCAAAGTAAGAATCGAATTCTAAGCTTTTGAACTTATTACAATGATCCAATCATCATAATACTAATATGATCAATTTGAGTTGACACAATTTATGTTATTAGCACAAGTGGTGTATAAAGACAAGTTTTTAGAACAATAAAAGTTTCCACAAACCGAGTGACTTGGGTTGAAAACCAAGTCACTAAATATTCAATTACAACAATTTGTTCTTGAAAATAAAAACTTCCATGTCCAACAAGGAAATAAAAATGTTTTTAACAGCCATAATACAATCAAAAGGGGAGACAATCTCGAGACCAAGCTTCCTTAGGTCTTCAACCATGGGTGGCTACCTTAGCTTCCCTTGAAGAGCCTTCTTAGGTTTGCTTGTCCTTGCCTTTATATTTGCTTGTGTGCCCTAATTACAATAAAAAGGGTAAAAATCACAACTCGTGTCTTATACCAAAGTTGAAATCATAACATAATTGATAGGGATAAGTATTTACCTACTGGAAGAATCTTTCCAGCTTTGATATCTTCTAGATATTTAGGGCAATTCCTTTTCCAATGCCCTATGCCATTACAATAATGGCATTTGTCCTCATAGGAGGCACTCTTCTTGGGCTTGGAGGAGCTATTCTCAATAGCTTTACCTTTTCCCTTGAAGGTGGAGGGCTTTTTCCCTTTGCTACCACCCCTTTTGAACTCCCCCTTACTCTTGCTATTGATGTTGAGTACATCTTTGGAGGTGCTAACATTTAGCCCCATATCTCTCTCGGCTTGCATAAGCATTTTGTGCAATTCATGGAGAGAGGTTTTCATGTTTTGCGTATTGTTGTTTACCCTAAACTGTACATATGCTTTGATCTTGCTTTAGGAATGTAACACTCGGTCAATAACGAGTTGTTCGGGAATGTCAACCCCTTGCAATTTGAGAGTCTCGACATACTCAATCAATTTGAGGGCTAACCTTTTGGCCCTCTCTTAAGTTCATGTCAAAAAATGCGGAAGCCATCTCATATTGAATGATCCTAGGAGCTAGTGAAAACATGGTCACAAGTTCGTGTAGATCTCATAGGCCATGCTCATCTTTATGGCACTCCTTTGGAGATCAGCCTCCATCGAGAAGATCAAAACATTTTTTATCGCGGCGGACTCTTTATGGTAAGCCTCATAGGCTTGCCTTGCGCCGGCGGTTGACCTTTCATTAGGTGTGGTGGGAGAGGCCTCGGTAAGGTAACGAAGCTTGTCGTCACCCTCCGCGCCCAAGTGGAGTGCGCATCCGAATCGGCAAAATTTGCGCCATTCTTTTCAAACTTGCATCGATCCATGAAGGATCGAAGCCATGAAACGTTAGTGAGAGTTGGAGCGTTAGTGTTTGTCGTGTTGGATGAACTAGCCATTGCAATTTGAATAATATTAACTACAAATTTTAGACATAAAGGAAATCTCAACATTTATCATTTTAAATACTTGTAAACATTAAAACAAGTTTTAACATTTAAATAGTGACCTCTACCCAACTATTATAAATGATTCCGAGATCCAAATCCATATCAACTTGGACACGGTGA
Source organism: Heliosperma pusillum (assembly GCA_022085475.1). NCBI lineage: Eukaryota > Viridiplantae > Streptophyta > Magnoliopsida > Caryophyllales > Caryophyllaceae > Heliosperma > Heliosperma pusillum. Next base: position 19,233 of record JAIUZE010031345.1, on the reverse strand, counting down.
GCCGATTCATCCCTCATTAACATAATTCGGTGGATTAACTCTTTCGGAACTTCATAAGCACGCCTCCCAAAGTCACCGTCTCTCTCGGAACGCCTTTCCGAATGGCACCGTCTTTGGGAAACTCCAGTATCACAATTAATCACAAAATATATAATAAAATTACAATAATTTCCTGTTATACATTTGTAAATTAAAATAATATAATAAAAGTGATACGAGATCACAATAAATTAAAACCAAATCAATATTCCCTTACATTTCGGGCAATATCGATTAAAACTAAGGTCATACAAGGATAAAATTACATAACTCAAAATTACATAAATAAATTATGACATTCATAAATCAAAATATGACATTCATAGATGAAAATTCAGCATTATAATATGTAAAAAAACATGCTCATTTTAAATGCCAAATCGCCCTATTATACGGTTTATATCGTATATAACCCGGTTTTACGGAAATGCGTGATAATAACTTCTTAAAATCACCAAACAATAATTAAATCATATTTAAATCCAAGTTAATTATCCCAACTTATTTAGGACTCAAAATGTAGTCATTACTCAATTTTTGACAATAATTCAACTTATTGTTATATAATGCTTAAAATTAGACTTTAAAATCATATTTTAATCAAATAGATTCAAATTTAATTACAATAATTTCAAAATTTGAATTTTAAATTTTTGTACATTCTAGAACATTTCCATGACACTCATAATGTCAAAAATCAAGGTAAAAAATTTCGAATCGAGTTTTGAGAAAAATCGGTTGCGCTTTATCGGTTTTATCAAATAAAATACATAAAGCTTGCGAAAGTTAATAAAATTAAATTTTCAACTTTATATATGAAATGTGGGACATTTATGCAACCAGTAATAAATTTATCTTGACATGAAATTTATTTTAGCTATATTAGCTAAATAAGTCACTATTTATGCCATTTTGACATTAAAAATTCACAAATCATGCTAGACAAATCAGATCAGTCTAAAAGTTTGGAGTATGTCAATAAAACATTGATGTTACAACATAATAAAATTTCATGGTCATATTAAAAGCGGAAGTAATTTAAACCATTTGACCTTCATTTATATCATTTTATCATATAAAAATCATAAATCATGAGAAATTAGTCCACTTCACACGAAATTTTACATACAGTAAGTAAAATGCATGTGTGATATTGTGTAAATATTTAAAGTTCATAAGATAAGTCTAAATATTTTTAGCATTTTAAACATCATTTTACTCATTAAAATGTAATAAAAACACTAAAAATCATATTTGAGCAATATAAATTTCTATAAATCATCAAAATGACCTATAAACATATTAGGACCATAATATATTGACATTCAAATGACTTTGTCATTTTATCTTATAAAACACAAATTACTAGTTTTCTTTAAGTTACACTAACTCGAAAAAACTATAAATCGATTATGCATGCAACAACCAAAACTCTTGATACCTCTTGTAAGTTTCTTAAAGTCAATATTAAACATTTCTAATATCATTTTATTAATAGTTTACTCTTAAACTATGTGGATCTTATGCATGCATAACAAAATAACACAAAGATAATAAGAAACATTTTCTTTACATTGAATATGCATAAAATGGGCACAATATTTGAACTCCTTTCAAATATTGATCTTGAGCTAATAATATGAGGATGAACTCCTAGTTCTAAGTATAAGAACTCTCTAATAAGTTGCACCCAAGACAATCTTTAATCTCTCAAATATTAACATACATGTATAATATATGAGATTCCCTTAATATATATTACTAATAAATCTATAACTACTCTTAGTAATATTATTAGTGATTTAAGAACATAAGGTGTTGAAAGCTTCTTAAGCTATTCTTGTAGATTGAGAAGTTATGTAATTAGAGAGATAAGTGCATCGAAACATATGAGATCAAGTCCATGCTAATAAGGAGAAAACATCTCCTTATTGAGCACATGAGGATCGGCCACCCATAGAGCATGGGTAAGGGTGAGTTTGCTTTTGTTCTTAACAGTACAATAGGGAGGTTACTAGGTTTTTAGGTGAACTGATTATGTTTACCCATTAAACAAATCAACTAATTATCACCCTTAATATACCCACCAAAACCGGTGAACCCATATAAAATGGGTGTCCATTTTATTTTTGCATTTTGTCGTTTGTCACATATGTGACATGTGACATGTAACATGTAATTTTGCTTATAAATGTGCATTTAACCAATTTAAATGCTATTTCATAACAAATAAATTAGACTTAACATTTTAAGTCATATTTTATAATCACATGTAAATAAAATGGGTCATCTGATATTTGGTTAATAGAATCTACAACTAATTGAAATTATAATCAACCAATTTTTCTTATCTCAGATGTTTCATAAACATAATGCATTCTTAATAATATAACAATTAAATTACTAAAATGAATCTTATTTAAGCATATTACAATAAGATATAATTCTTACTAATATAAACTTAGTTCAATTTAAGGGATTAATTAATCTGTATCGATATACAATTAATTGATGTTCATGATTAGGGGATTGTCCTTTAGGTGTGACCTCAAGAGATCAAATGATTACCACCGTCATACGACAGTAACGTTAAACTCAATTGAGCCAATCGTTACCGATTTATGTTGACCAGTTGACTATAATATTCATCATCCCTTTGTATTCTTATTATTGAGATTTAATTATGTGATCGCACTATTGTTAAGGATACTCACTCCAACATATTTGTCCCACAAATACTTATAATCATTTGCTTAATTATCTAGTATAATTAAGTGTTAATTTGATCATATAACAATTATATGACTCAAATTAATAATCAATATACACTCAACTTTAAAGTGATATTTTACCATTATATCGATATATAATGGGTCCCACAATGTCCAGTTAATTTATTTTACAACCCCTTGTAAACATAATTAACTAATCACCTCTACCTCAAAATATATGCATAACCTCAACTAATTTAATGAATTAACAATTAATCACTAAATTAAATCTTATTTAATCGTATTAAAATAAGACGTAAAATTTATTCAGTTAGTTATCGTATAATTAACTAATAAACTTAACCATAATGAGTTCCTAACTCAATTTCCAATAAATAACTCTCGTAACAAAACATATATCAAATATATATGTAAAGGACTAATTAAACTATATCGTATACAAATAATTAGATTCTATTTGGGTTCATCCTATAGGTGTGACCGAAAGGGGTCAGTCGATCACCGCCGTAATACAACAATAACGTCTAACTCTAGTCAGCTGATCATTATTAATTTATGTTAATCAACTGACGTGGAGTATCAATATACTAGTTATCCCACAAATATTCCAAAATGAGATTGATTATATTAATGCACTATTGTGGAGGACACTTACTCCAACAATCTCCCACTTGCCCGATACAAGTTGTCCATGTAGCCACACTATTGCAGAGAACTCCTTCTCCAACAAAATCTCCCACTTGTCTCGAAAAGTTGTGTGCTACCGATTCTCTTGTCTCTTTGTGTCACATCCTCCCACTCATCTCAAGATGTCTTTCAGGTCGCACTAGCGATTGAAAAATATAAATAGAGTAGTTTCTCGATCTGGGAGAGTAACTCGCTGACCGGAAAATCTACCAGAGATCTCTTCCGAGCGTGGCCACGCATTTCCTGTGACAACCCTCGCGATAGCGGAAATAAAACATAACAAGCTTGCGAATTAAATAGCGGAAAATATGAGATTTTTGAAAACTTTTTACATGCCAAAGGAAAAGTACGAGGAATGTCTAATTAATACCAACTAAAGTATAAAATACTACAAGGAGACATAGTCTCTCAAAACGTAGTCAAGCATAAAAGTTGTTTAATAAACTAGCTAAGAACGTCTACGGGTGAATCGTCAATGCCAACGCTCGCTAGCTCACACCCGAACCCAAAAACAAGAAATGATCCAGCCAAGCAACCTGTACATTCATAAAATATAAACGCCACAGTCCGTGGGGAGTAACTTTGGGTTCTCCCAGCCATATCACAAGTAAACATACATAAACGGTAATTAAAATGTACAGACATATATATACAAGTGAGTCACGTGAATTACAAACATGCATTTCAATATAATATGTTAAAGAAATATGGGATACCAAACAGTAAGCATCAAATTATGAACCGACTCGGGAAAGACACCCTTAGGCAACTATATAGACACTAGGGCTTACATCTCACCGTTAGTGGCATATACTTGATAAGGTAGAGACTCGACATACAAACCAATTCAATCATCTATTTCATGCAATAATCCAACTCAATGTTCAAGTATAATTCAACTTACAAACAACCATCCAAACATACGAATATGACAACATAACTCTCACGGTAAATGGCACGCACTAGCATCATGTACAATAGCAAGACAAGTCAATGGAAGTCCACGGGATAAGACGTTTCCCTGAACCGTATACGATAATACGTTTCGTATACTTATGACCTAGACAAACATGTCCACGGGGTAAGACGTTCCCCGGAACCGTGTAAGATAAGACGTTTTGCACACACAAGACCTAGACAAACATGTCCACGGGGTAAGACATTCCCCGGAACCGTGTACGATAAGACGATACGCACACACAAGACTCTAATCCTCTCGGTAGGATGATGATAATAATACGGTCCTAGTCTAAACCTGGCCAGACTCTCGGGACAAGACGTTTCCTGATTCGACATGTGGTATAACGTTCCACATCCAAGACTCGATCATACAAAGACGTCGAGTACCCCAAATTCGACTAAACCACACGAAAGAGGAGGAAAGAGATCTATAGTCAAAAGTCAAACTAGTACGCTACATGAAATGACACCACCTCACAAGGATAAAACATTTGACGGCTGGATTGATCAACGCATTGCATTGACCTCCTAACAACATCGTCATATCCCCGCTAAAACATGCATACGAGCATCAAGGATACACCACATCGCTCCGACATTCCAGTCTAACGAGCATGAAGGTGTAGCCGGGAAATGAGAGTTCAAAGCACCCAACGAGTAGAACTCAAACCATTACATAAGGCAAAACCGACTTAAGGGGGGAACATACTAAAAACCGTCACCAAACATGTGATAAAGCATAATATAAAGGTAACAATGATGAACACGAGACAATACGTGATTACATAAGCATTAGACATGCAAATGTAGAAATTTCAAATGGAGGTATATCTTATCCTCTTACGGTTCCAACGGTAAGTCACACGCCCAAAACAAGCAAGTAGCGAAGGTGATATGATCATTTTACGAAAAGGAGTCATGCTGTGAGTCCCAACCAGTCAGGGGGACCGGCGTCCGGTGGGGCCGGCTGGGACTTACAAACTTGGTCGGAAACAAAGGGAAGGAAAGAGGTGTGACTCCCAGCCGGTGGGGGCGGCAGCCGGTGGGGGCGGCACCCGGTTGGTCGGCTGGGGCACGCACTCCATCAAACAATCAACCAAAATATATAGGGGTGCCCACCCGGTTGGGGGGACCGGCGGCTGGTGGGGCCGGCTGGGACTTACATTACTCGATAATCCACCAAACTTGTTCATTTTCACAACAGGGGGTCCAAGCCGGTTAGGGTGACCGGCGGCCGGGGCGGCGGCTGGGACAACAATCCCGAAATCAACACACAACAACAACAATTACTCCAAATCCTTTGATACCCATTTACTCCAGTCATCATTTATGATCAACAAATCACATTAGATGCATTCTAATCATAACCAATCATTTCATAAGATCAATTAAGGCAACGAAAGGCACATTTATTGCCCGACTCAAGTTCAAGCATGATAAGTAGACATAGTTAACAACATAAATGTAACTTTGCATAAGATTAGTGAAAGATAAGCATATGAGATGAATTTACACATATAATGAACAACTAATACATATCCATATGAAATTAAGGCAAGGAATTCATCTTTCACAAAATAAAAACTACAACTAACACTTAAAACACATATTGATATCGAGTAACCCTTCACCGTTACCTTTTTGCGTCCTCAAATTAGTTTCCTTCTTCTTCAACGAGAAAGTAGTCCCGGTCCGGATCTTGTAGGTCTCCTCCTAGAATTTCATATAAAAAGATGACTATTTCACCTTGAGGAAAAGATGAGAAAACGAAAGTGACAAAGACAGGACTTTTATTACCTTAAAAGAGAGAGAAGAAGAAAGGAAGAGGAACTAGCTAAGAATCAAGGAATTTGGGTAAGAATTGAGTGAGATATGGTGGGATTTGTGTCGGAAAGCTTAAAGCTCACCAATGGTGATGGTGGTTAGGGTTTTGGTGTGTTTGTGTAAGGTTAAAGAGAGTGAATAGTAGCTGAAAAGTTGAATGGAAAAATGAGTAGAGTATGGGCTAGGTTGGGTGAGTAGGGAATGGAAAAGGCCCAACATGTGATCCAAGGCGTAACCCACATGAAATTCCGAGTAGGGTCCGAAAATGGACTCGGATTTTCTAAATTAGACACGGAAAGTTAAGTTCTAATCTAAAATCTAAAATTAAGCTAACTAATATTAATATAATATTATTAAAATAAAATAGGCCACGATTGTGGGTGTTACAATCACCCCACCTTTTAAACATTTCGCCCTTGAAACTTGAGGGTAGAAAACAAAAGTCACAAGGACAAAAATCGGTTTTCAAAATTAGCACGAAGATTTTTCAAGGAAAGGCATTTAAAAGCATTTATAAAGGAGGTTCTCCTCGAAGACGGTTTAAGAAGAGTTTTCATAAGTACGAAGCTTTATTTATGGATCAAAAGAGTGCATGTCACGAACAAGAACTCTAGTTATCCAAATCAAATCAATGTCGAAATAGTGAAATCGAAAATCAAAACAAGCGTTTGTAAGTGCATGACTAGTCACCAGACGTCTCCTGTAACAAGTCCAAACATCCAACCAACGCAAAATCCAAATATAAAAGCAAAAGAAATCCATTTTCTTCAAAAAGAAGGTACACAGTCTATCTTTAGACTTCTTTTGAAAAGTTAAATTAGAAATACAATTTGGAACTTTGAAGGTTTTCTCAAGGATAAAATTAAAATAACAAGACATTACATGTGCATACAGCGACTCGAACATCAACATCACAAATCACGATACTAAGAGGTACGTCCAACGAGTAAAATGGGCCAAAAGGGGAAAGATTGAAGAGTAGCAAATTGAGCGAGGGTCAATTCGAGGGGGAAAAGGGAGGGATGAAATCCAAACCTATTTCTCACCCATGATAATTCAAAGGTCGCTCGCAACTCGACATCACCAACTTCACGAATAAACTAGTCCTCAAGAGAATGCAATTTACCCAAGTTACACCCAACATTTTCAATCATTAGATTCCTACTAAAATCTTTCATAACCACGAGACCTCAAGTCACTAACCCAATCATTCAAATCTAATTAGCATCGACTAAGGTCCATTGACATGGCAAAGTCCATAATCTGTAATCTCATGAGATGTCCTTTAACGTACTATAGTGCCCTTAGATCCATCACACTCTATCTGAAACTACTAACCAAAGATATCTCATCTTAGGGGACCATATCTACTAACAACCACAGGTGAACGGTCCTTACCATAAAAATCCTTTGATCCAATTTATTCCAAAACTCATTATCCTAAATTTACAATGGACTTTCTCATCCTCAAAAGTCAAATCACAATACCTCAAGAGAGATCAGGTACTAATCCCAAATCACTTATATTTTGCCAAACACATGGCAATGCGACCATTAATCAAATTAATTAGCTCATTAAAACTCAAAATGCATCGGTCTTTGCTTATGAAAATATTCCTAAAGTTTGGTCACCAAATCCAAATTCCACAAAGTAAATATTCCTGTTAGGGTCCAACATTTAAAGACAATAAATTCCCAAATAACCTTTACAGCAATCACTATAATCCTCAACAACAACGAACTATTACTACGCTCATTTCGATCCTCAAAATGATATTACAATGTCAAGCTCCAAAGTCTAAAGCCACGAAGAGAGATTCAACCTAAGCTTATCCTCAATTCCTTATAATCAACTAAACATGAAACTAGCTCAGCAGGGCGGGTACGTACCATATTTGAAGCATCCTCAAAACACAGCTACTAACTCCTTACATCATCTAATAAGGCAACTACCTTACAAGAGAATAGGGGAGGCAAACATGATATAAGGAACACTAGGAGACATCATCAAATGATCACGATAAGATGAAAAAGATATAGACGGAATAAGGAGACGAGGTTGATTTAAGGAAGTGAACCTACCAGTCACGACCTCCGGGTGAGTATCGGCTTCGGCTCGGCTGAGTACATAGATGGATCCTTTAGCTTTGGCACCGAGTGCGGTAGTCTTACGATCGGGGCACTCACGGAAGCGGTGACCCGGCTTCTTGCATAAAAAGCAAAAGAGGGGCCTATCATAGCATCCAACTCCGGAGTGAATGGGTTTCCTACAACCGTCACAAATTCGTCCTTGAGCTTCAGCTTGAGGGGGAGCATTGGGCTTAGGAGCCGCATTTGGGGTAGCTTGAGGGAGATAAGGAGCAAGTGCTCTTGCATTGGCGTTTGAGGGAGCATTGAAACGCCTCTTGTTAGCATAGGCATTAGAAGAAGAGGGAGTGAAAGCTCTTTTGTCATGGAAGTTTGACCTTGGATTGAAAGAGGGGAAAGGAGAGGGATTCTTCATCTTCGCTTCATCTCTAATGGCCTTCATGGAGTTTTCGGCCCAAAGGGCATCATCATACAACTCTCCGAAAGAAGTAGAGCTCCTCCTTACTTTGCTTTGGAGCAAGGCACTAAGCTTATTATGATAGTAAAAAGCTCGGTCTTCATCATCCTTAATGAGTCTTGGTGCAAAGTGAGCAAGCTTGTTGAATTGAGTGGTGAAGTCTTGAGCCGTCAAGTCACCTTGCTTGAAACCGATGAATTCTGTGAGTCTTCGTTGTTTGAGTTCTTTGGGGTAGAATAAGTCCTCCACGAGAGTCTTGAAACGTTCCCAGTTGAAATTGACTTCAAGAGAAGCGGTAGGACTAGTAATCGAGCACCAGTTGTCGGCCTCTCTCACAAGAAAATGCTTTGCAATCCTTACTTTGTCTTCTTCTCGGACTTGAAACAAGTCGAATTGCTTCTCCATCTCGCGGAACCATTCTGAGAGCTCGGTAGGGTCCGGTTCTCCACCATAAGGCTCGGTCTTGCTCCTAGATATTTGACTAGCTAACCAAGCATAACCTCCTTGGTGATGGTCTTTTCTAAGAGGAGGGGCTTGGTTAGCATAAGCATGGGCCGCATCTTGTTGATTTCTTAGGACTTGAGTGAGAGCCTCTAAAATGACATTCTCTACAAGTCAAGGTCTAACCATCTTCATAAGATGCACAAACAAAACAAGGTTAGTCCTAACACTTAGCACAATCATAGAGACTACCAAATAAAGCCCTTAATTTTCTACCCATCTCTCATTTATTATTTCAAGGTCAAGTTATAATTTAGGTTTAGGGTTCACGTGTGTGCGTCGGGAACGTCATAGGCTCTGATACCAACTGTGACAACCCTCGCGATAGGGGAAATAAAACATAACAAGCACGCGAATTAAATAGCCGAAAATATGAGATTTTTGAAACCTTTTTACATGCCAAAGGAAAAGTACGAGGAATGTCAAATGAATACCGACTAAAGTATAAAATACTACAAGGAGACATGGTCTCTCAAAACGTAGTCAAGCATAAATGTTTTTTAATAAACTAGCTAAGAACGTCTAAGGGTGAATCGTCAATGCCAACGCTCGCTAGCTCACACCCGAACCCAAAAACAAGAAATGATCCAGCCAAGCAACCTGTACATTCATAAAATATGAACGCCACAGTCAGTGAGGAGTAACTCCGCGTTCTCCGAGCCATATCACAAGTAAACATACATAAACGATAATTAAGATGTACAGACATATATATATACAAGTGGGTCACGTGAATTACAAACATGCATTTCAAAATAATATGTTAAAGGCATGTGGGATACCAAACAGTAAGCATCAGATTATGAACCGACTGGGGAAAGACACCCTTAGGCATTTATATACACACTAGGGCTTACAACTCACCGTTAGTGGCATATAATTGATAAGGTAGAGACTCGACATACAAACCAATTCAATCATCTATTTCATGCAATAGTCCAACTCAATGTTCAAGTATAATTCAACTTATAAACAACCATCCAAACATACGAATATGACAACATAACTCTCACGGTAAATGGCACGCACTAGCATCATGTACAATAGCAAGACAAGTCAATGGAAGTCCACGGGATAAGACGTTTCCCTGAACCGTATACTATAAGACATTTTGTATACTTATGACCTAGACAAACATGTCCACGGGGTAAGACGTTCCCCAGAACCGTGTAAGATAAGACGTTTCGCACACACAAGACCTAGACAAACATGTCCACGGGTAAGACATTCCCCGGAACCGTGTACGATAAGACGTTTCGCGCACACAAGAGTCTAATCCTCTCGGTAAGACGATGATAATAATACGGTCCTAGCCTAAACCTGGCCAGACTCTCGGGACAAGACGTTTCCCAATTCGACATGTGGTATGACGTTCCACATCCAAGACTCGATCATACAAAGACGTTGAGTACCCTAAATTCGGCTAAACCACACGAAAGAGGCGGAAAGAGATCTATAGTCAAAAGTCAAGCTAGTACGCTACATACAATGACACCACCTCGCAAGGATACAACATTCCTGTCTAACGAGCACGAAGGTGTAGCCGGGAAATGAGAGTTCAAAGCACTCAACGAGTAGTGCTCAAATTATTACATAAGGCAAAACCGACTTAAGGGGGGAACATACTAAAAACCGTCACCAAACATGTGATAAAGCATAATATAAAGGTAACAATGATGAACACGAGACAATACGTGATTACATAAGCATTAGACCAAATTTAAGAAGTATAATGTATAAGAAACATAGATCTCATCTCAAAACAACAAGTTTGGAAACTAACTAAAACAAGGGTCCACTTCAAATGGTCATAACTATAGTTCTAGACATGAAAATGCAGAAATTCCAAATGGAAGTGATAGCTTATCCTCTTACGGTTCCAACGGTAGGTCACACGCCCAAAGCAAGTAACGAACGAGATATGATCATTTTACGAAAAGGAGTTAGTGCAATGAGTCACAGCCGGTCAGGGGGAACGGCGGCCGGTGGGGCCGGCTAGTACTTACAGACTTGGTCTAAAACAAAGGGAAGGTAAGAGGTGTGACTCCCAGCCGGTGGAGGCGGCAGCCGATTGGGGCGGAAGTGGGGTGGTCGGCTGGGGCACGCAGTTCAACAAACTATCAACCAAAATATACAGTGGTGCCCACGCGGTTGGGGCCACCGGCGGCCGGTGGGGCCGGCTGGGATTTACATTACTCGATAATCCACCAAACTTGTCCATTTTCTCAACAGGGGCTTCAAGCCTGTTGGGGTGACCGGCGGCGGGGGGCCGGCTGGGACAGATCCCGAAATCAACACACAATAACAACAATTACTCCAAATCCTTTGATAACCATTTACTCCAATCATCATTTATGATCAACAAATCACATTAGATGCATTCTAGTCATAACCAATCATTGCATAAGATCAATTAAGGCAACCAAAGGCACATTTATTGCCCGACTCAAGTTCAAGCAAGATAAGTAGACATAATTAACAAAATAATTGTAACTTAACATAAGATTAGTGAAAGATAATCATACAAGATGAATTTATACATATAATGAACAACTAATACATATCCATATGAAATTAAGGCAAGGAATTCTTCTTTCACTAAATAAAAATTATATTTAACACTTAAATCACATATTGATATCAAGTAACCCTTCACCGTTACCTTTTTGCGTCTTCAAATTAGTTTCCTTCTTCTTCTTCAACAAGATATTAGTCCCGGTCCGGATCTTGTAGGTCTCCTCCTACAATTTCATATAAAAAGATGATTATTTCACCTTGAGGAAAAGATGATAAAACAAAAGTGACAAAGACGGGACTTTTATTACCTTAAAAGAAAGAGAAGAAGAAAGGAAGAGGAACTAGCTAAGAATCAAGGAATTTGGGTAAGAATTGAGTGAGATATGGTGGGATTTGTGTGGGAATGCTTAAAGCTCAACAATGGTGATGGTGGTTAGGGTTTTGGTGTGTTTGTGTAAGGTTAAAGAGAGTGAATAGTAGCTGAAAAGTTGAGTGGAAAAATGAGTAGAGTATGGGCTAGGTTGGGTGAGTAGGGAATGGAAAAGGCCCAACATGTAACCCAAGGCGTAACCCACATGAAATTCCGAGTAGAGTGCGAAAATGGACTCGGATTTGCTAAATTACACACGGAAAGTTAAGTTCTAATCTAAATCTAAAATTAAGCTAACTAATATTAATATAATATTATTAAAAATAAAATAGGCCACGATTGCGGGTGTTACATTTCCAGTCACTACTCCTCGAGTGGCTCGAAGATGTTAATACCCAACGTGGGTGGACAATTCCTGTTGACCCGACTTACACTGTATAATGCAGATCACCATGACCCAGAAGATGCCCATCGGTCTCCTATCACGGCACGACCTAGGACAAAAACCAGGGTCAATCGGAAACTACACTACCAACTCAGGTAAATGGTCGCCAGTCTAAAGAATCGACTCTTAGGAATAATACAAAAATCCTGCCACAACTAGGCTTCAACAATTTTGGATAAGGGATTCTATATAGAGGTCACTGCCCGATAGAGTGTCATACAGTCTGCCTATGTAAACGACCAGTCATCTCCATGACCCCATGGCGCTGAACTAGCCATCGATCGACTTACAATATAGTCACTACGAGACATCACCTCTCACGAGTCACTAGGGACAATAGTACTAAGTTTATCTTGTTCACTTGAATTGTCTTCAACTTTTCATAAAACCAATTCAGATAAAACAAAGTATTGATATTTAGTCGAACTATTACATATCATATAATCTAGAGGAATTCAGGTACTCGTCTTAATCCTATTGCGACGACATGACCATCATGCTTAGCCTTTGAAAGAGGTTTGGTTAGAAGATCAGCGATGTTATCGTCTGTCCCAACCTTTCATACATCAATTTCCTTCCACTCCACGTAATCTTTAATTACATGGTATTTCCTAAGTACATGTCTAGACTTGTTACTAGACTTGGGTTCCTTTGCTTGAAAGATAGCCCCACTGTTATCACAATACATCGTGATTGGATCTGCGGCGGTGGGGACTACTACTAGACCTTCCATGAATTGTCGAATCCACACAGCTTCCTTTGCAGCCTCTGATGCTGCAAGGTACTCAGCTTCTGTTGTAGAATCTGCAGTAACGCTGTAACACCCCACGTTATTTGAAGAGGTCCATTGATAGGCTTAAATGACTAGTGCTTAAAGGGATTGAAAGTACTACTCATATCAACAAAGTGCACTTTCTTTTCTGGTCATCCATGCAAAAGAACTCAAAAGTTAAGCGTGCTTGACTGAGAGTAGTCTTGGGATGGGTGACCTCCTGGGAAGGTTCCCGGGATGTGCATAAGTGAGGACAAAATGCGCTGGAAAGGACCCGTGTTGATCTGTGGGCCATGTACATAGCCTGGAGAGCTATCATGAGTGACCGCTCCCGACCCAAGGTTTGGGCCGGGGTGTTACAAATGGTATCAGAGCAACCCTGCGACCGTGTGGTGATGGAGGCAGTTGTTATACGCTCCATTGTGATCACCCACCTAGCGGGGGAGGATTCTGGGTTAGCGGTTATGCTCCCAGGCGCAACGAGGACGTTGCGTTCTTCAAGTGGGGGTGATTGTAACACCCCACGTTTGTTGAAGAGGTCTATTGATAGGCTTAAATGACTAGTGCTTAAAGGGTTTGAAAGTACTACTCATATCAACAAAGTGCACTTTCTTTTCTGGTCATCCATGCAAAAGAACTCAAAAGTTTAGCGTGCTTGACTGAGAGTAGTCTTGGGATGGGTGACCTCCTGGGAAGGTTCCCGGGATGTGCATGAGTGAGGACAAAATGCGCTGGAAAGGACCCGTGTTGATCTGTGGGCCATGTACACAGCCTGGAGAGCTATCATGAGTGACCGCTCCCGACCCAAGGTTTGGGCCGGGGTGTTACAAACGCTTTGCTTGAAGCTCTTCCAGCAAACAGCTTCTCCATTCAACATAAAGAAATAGCCGGATTGGGATTTTAATTCATCCATATCAGTTTGGAAACTAGCGTTCATGTAACCCTTTACACGCAACTCAGTTTCTCCTCCAAACACCAAGAACGAATATTTAGTCCTTCGTAAGTACTTAAGGACGTTCTTGACGGCTATCCAGTGACTCTCACCTGGATTGGCTTGATAACGACTCGTCATGCTTAATACATATGCAACGTCGGGGCAAGTACACATCATAGCATACATGATTGATCCAACTGCAAAAGCATAAGGGATCAACTTCATGCGTTCAATCTCTTTGGTAATGGTAGGACTCTGTGATTTGCTCAGAGTGATACCATGACCTATGGAAGAAAGCCTTTCTTAAAGTCTTTCATTTTGAACCGATCAAGAATCTTATCTATATAAGCTTCTTGACTTAATGCTAGTATCCTCTTGGATCTATCTCTATAGATCCGGATACCCAAAATGCGTTTTTCCTTTCCCAAATCCTTCATCTAGAAATGTTTCCCTAGCCACTCATTTGTAGAAGTAAGCATTGGTATATCATTCCCAATGAGAATTATGTCATCCACATACAAAATAAGGAAAGTAACTTTGCTCCCACTAAACTTCAAGTATAAACATGGCTCCTCGACACTTCGAGTGAAACTGTTTTGTTTAATAACATGATCAAAGCGATGATTCCAACTCCTCGATTCTTGCTTAAGACCATAAATGGATCTCTTAAGTTTGCACACCTTATTAGAGTTGGATTTATCCACAAAACCTTCAAGTTGTGTCATGTACACTTCCTCTTCTAGAATCCCGTTCACGAAGGCGGTTTTGACATCCATTTGTCAAATTTCATAGTTATGAAATGCGGCAACCGCTAAGAGAATCTTAATGGATCGAAGCATAACGACTGGGGCGAAGGTTTCATCATAGTGTAAACCATGAACTTGAGTAAAGCCTTTCGCCACCAATCTAGCTTTGTAGACATTATTATGTCCATCTATGCCGATTTTGATCTTGTAGATTCACTTGCACTGAAGAGGTCGTACCTTCTCAGGTAAATCTACCAAGTCCCATAAATGATTTTTGCACAGAGAATCCATTTCGGATCGTATGGCCTTATGCCAATGCGTGGAGTCGGGACTAGAAACAGCCGACTTGTAGGTGGTGGGTTCATCACTTTCAAAAAGAAATAAATCTCCATCTTCCTCGATGCATCTGAGGTAACGGTTAGGTTGATGAATTACTTGACCTTCTAGGAATAACAACCAATTCAAACGAAGACAGAACGTTTTCTCTATATCTTTTTCGGTTTGTGGCTCATGAACTTCATCAAGTTCAAACTTTCTCCCACTCTGTCTATTAGAAACGATGTCGTTTTCTAGAAAGACAGCATCACGAGACACAAACACTTTGTCCTCGTGACGGTTGTAGAAGTAATAACCACGTGTTTCCTTAGGATACCCTACAATAAGACATTTGTTGGATCTGGGTGCGAGTTTGTCGTTAGACTTGTCATGAATATACGCCTCGCAACCCCAAATTCTCATAAATGAAAAATAAGGAACCTTTCCTTTCCATATCTCATATGGAGTCTTTTCTGCTGCTTTTGTCGGGCTACGATTTAGTGAAAAAGTTGCGGTTAAGATAGTAAATCCCCAAAACGAATCAGAAAGCTCTGTGAGACTCATCATTGACCGAACCATATCTAATAAAGTTTGGTTTCTTCTTTTGGACACTCCATTTAGTTGAGGTGTGCCAGGAGGAGTCCATTGTATTTAAGGTGTGAATTAAATTCATAATTTAGATATTCACCACCATGATCGGATCGTAGGGTTTTAATCTTCTTATTCAATTGGTTTTCTACTTCATGTTGAAACTCTTTACACTTTTCAAAAGCTTCACTCTTATGCCTCATTGAGTAGACATATCCATATCTATTCAAATCGTCGGTAAAGGTAATGAAATAGTTATAATCACCTCTAACTTGGAGAGTCATTGGGCCACACACATCCGTATGTACAAGGCCTAATACCTCACTGTCTCGTGTCCCTTTTCCCGTAAAAGGAGCACGAGTCATCTTGCCCAAAAGGCAAGATTCGTAATCAAATGGTTTGAGAAGTTTTGTTGAAACAAGTCTCTTTATGCGTCGTTCGTTTATATGACCTAAACGACAATACCAAAGGTATGATTGATTAGGTTCACCTAATTTGAGCTTCTCACTCTCTACATTATAAACTTCATTAACATTATCTAGAACATAAATACCTCCAATAGAGACGGCTTTACCATAAAATACATCATTAAAAGAAAATGAACAACTATTTTTCTTGATTACAAAAGAAAAACCCTCCGCGTCAAGCACGGATATGGAGATAATGTTCTTGGTCAAGGAGGGTACAAAATAAAAATTATTTAAATACAATTCAAGACCACTAGCTAGGGTGAGTACATAAGTTCCTACGGAAACGGCGACTACTCTTGCTCTATTGCCCATGCGTAGGTCTACATCACCCTTGGCTAGTGCCCGCGCGTCCTTCAGCCCCTGTAAATGATTACAAAGGTGAGAACCACATCCGATATCAAATACCCAAGTAGAAGTGCAAGCATAGTTAATATCTATCATATAGAGAGAAGAAAGGATTATACTTGACGGTGTCACACATCCGTCCTTCTTATCCTTCAAATACTTGGGACAATTGCGTTTCCAATGTCCCTTGCCTTTACAATAAAAGCATTCGGCGTCGGAATGCTTTTTGCCCTTAGCCTTGGCATTGCTATACACTATAGCTTTGCCCATTCCTTTCCCATGCTTCTTAAATTTGGCCTTAGCTTTGCCCTTTCCCTTTTGAACCCCAAGGCTTAAGTTCTTCAACTTAATTGAAAGAACATCACTTTTTTCACTCCCACTTGCCTCCATATCCCTTTCGACTTGGGTAAGGAGGGCATGGAGCTCATGAAAGCTCTTGTCCATGCCATGCATGTTATAGTTCGCCGTAGTTTGGGCGAACTTAGGAGGAAGTGAGTGAAGGATGCGGCCAACCGCTAGCTTCTTTGGAATCTTAACCCCAAGACGCTCTAGGGTGTCCACATGCTCAACCATCTTGAGCACGTGTGGGCCAACCTTTTGGCCCTTGTCTAGCTTGGCTTCAAAAAGCCATGTCACAGCATTGTATTGGCGTATGTCGGGTGACTGATAAAACGCCAAGGTCACCCTCGAGAATATCTCATATGCTCCTAGGGTGATGTATTGTTGCTTAAGACTTGAGGACATTGACCATATCAAGACCATATTGACGTCATTTGATACTTTCAAGTACTCCTCATAGGCGGCTTTGGCCGCATTAGTGGCCCTTGGGCCGGGTTCATTGGGAGGGGTTTTAGTCAAGTAGTGTAAGACGTTATCGGATAACGTCGCGCTCTTAATCGTTTGCTCCCACTCGACGAAATTAGATCCATCGTCTTTTAAGATGAATTTCTCCATTATGGACCTTAGCCATTAGTCTTTGCCAAGTTGAACGGTATTGTTGTTATTGTTTGCCATTTGTGAATTGAATTACTACAACAAAATTAGGAAATATTAACATTCAATGTTTTAAACAATTTTTACTTGTAAAAAAAATTTAAACAAGTCACTCATATAATGACCCCTCACGAAATTATATAAGCGATTCCGAGACCCGCATTTTAGATAAAAATGAAAATGTTATGTCACCCTTATGTAATAAACGGTAAGTCAACACTTTGATTAATTCTACTCCTAGAATTCTCAATCGACGGATTTCATCTAAACCCGTCTCTTAGTCCCGAGATAACGCTTATCCCGTTGAGACCAACCCAATTTAGGCATGTGATCGCATCACCCTACTTACCCGAGGTAAAAAGGTCCACGTTGTGGTTGTCCTAATGAACACGGGATTCATAGTTACTTTAATTGGTAAGGCTAAATCTCAATTCATTTTAGGTTGTGTGAGAGTTCTTGCCAATTTAGTTATTAATTCCCTATAAGTGAACTAAGTCGGCGAATTTTAAATAACGTTGAATTGACAATCGAGAAATAAAAATGCATGTTGGCGATTTTGGCATGAGCGGAAAACATAAACAAGCAATTAACAATTAATAAATCCTAATATGGCCACCTAGCTAATCTTATTAACTAGATGATTAAAAAATTGGAAACCAACTCCTTGGTCCCTTGCCTCTTCATGGAATATGCTCCAAAATGGCACCGTCTTTTGAAACACCGACTTCGGGAATCTCTGTCTTCATAATAAATAATTACAAATATACAAATGAATACATAGCAAATTCCTATTATACATTTATTCTATAAATGAAATTAATAATTATTACAAACACGCGATACGAGATCGCAATAAATTACAACCGAATCGGTATTCCCTTACATTACGGGTAATACCAGTTAAAAATAATCTAGGCCATACTAGGTGCAACTTGCATTAAAATAAATAAATGACATTCACTCATTCATCATAAAAAACATAAATAAAATATTGTAAAAATCATGCCAAAATCGCCCTTAACACTTGTCAAGCTCATTCTAGCTCGGTTTTATGGATTTTATCAATTTCTAACTATTAATAATCAATAATCAACACTTAAATCGTATTTAAGCTCAATCTAATTATTTAAACTTATTTAGAAATCAAAACTATTCCCCACTAATTTTGATTGTATTTAATTAGTTTGATTTGATCGTATTTGTAACAACCCGAAAAGTACCCAATTTTTCTAGTAAAAATATTTATTAACACTTTCAGCAGACTTAAGTTTTTAAAATAGAATTTATTGTTTCGAGTCGTATTTTGAAATTCCGCGTTCGTATTTGGAATTTCTGAGAGATTTCATGAAAAGACCGTTTTTAGTCATCTTTGACTTTTCTTGACTTTAAGTCGTCTTTGACTTTTTCTTGACTTTTTAAAGTTGTCATTGACTTTTCTTGACTTTTAAGT
>JAIUZE010031343.1:0-10610 GCA_022085475.1 Heliosperma pusillum | reverse complement strand
CCCCAAAAACAACGTATACTCACGAAAATAAAGAAAAACCGTTGTGGAATGGAGAATTATTTTTCCGCGGAATTATATTAAACCTAATAACAACGGTATTAGTTTTTCAAACGTTGTTACTAGTTTTAACAACGGCGTGAACTAAAATAACCGTGGTAAATAAATCTACTAATAACAACAGTTTATTTTATATCCGTTGTTATTAATTTAGCGCGAAATAAGGAAAAGTAATAACAACGGGTATGAAAAGCCCGTTGTTATAATGTGTTATTAATTTGGCGCAATATTTGGCTTCAATTAATAACAACGGATATGATTTTGTTGTACGTTGTTGTTAGTTGTAACAACGGATATAACTTTTTTAACCGTTGTAAATAAGGAACCTAATAACAACGGTGACTATGAATAATAACCGTTGTCAATACTTTTAATAGAGATGAAAAAAACACACAACACTAACAATACTGTTTTGCAACACAAAAACACAAACACAAAGTGATTATACTGCATCACAAAACCACAAACACTAATAATTTATTGATTTCCTGATCGTCTCTTTGTCATCATCTTCGTCTGCTATTTCTTATTAATCAGGTATTCTAATAATTTTTCTTTATTGATTTCCTGAATTTCGTTTATTTGTGAATTAGTTGGCTTATTATTGAATTAGTTTTAATTAGTTGAATTTTCTGAATTACTTTGCTTACTATATATACTACGAATGTAGATAAATGACTCGAACTTGGATGAATGCTGCGAATATGAGTGACCCAAACTATAAGGATGGTTTAGCTGAATTTTATGAAGTCGTTGCGAACAATTTGAATGGTTCTTCTAGTATTCCATGCCCTTGTGAAAGATTTGGTAATATTAGGTATATGACTATTCCGGACGTTAAAATTCACCTAGAAAAGTATAGTTTTAGTCGATCCTATACCCGTTGGATTTTTGATGGGGAATCATTAGAGGAAGATAATAATTTTGAAGAAGATGATCTTGAGGTATACGAAAGGATAACTGATGATCCCGAGTTTGCCGAGTATGTTGAGTTGGAAGCAGACGAGTTGAATGTTGGGTCTACAGATAATGAAGAAAAAGATGATGAATCAAATGCTTTTGAGATGAAAACATTAATTTGGATGACCTTGACAACATGTATGAGAAGTTGTGTGAGTCTGAAGCGCCTCTATACCCTGGTTGTAAGTACACAAAGATGTCGGCTGTGGTGAAGTTGTATAATATCAAGGGGGCAAATGGGGTTAGTGACACGTGTTTCACTAGTTTATTAACCTTAATAAACGACATGCTTCCAGATGGTAATGTTCTTCCCGTTAAGACATATGAGGCTAAAAAACTAATTAGAGGGGTGGGTATGAAATATGAGAAAATACATGCATGTCCAAATGATTGCGTATTGTATCGAAAATTATATAAAAGCCTTACCAATTGTCCGGTTTGTTTTGAGTGGCGTTATAAGGATAAGGAAGGGATCCCGGCTAAGGTGTTATGGTATTTTCCAGTGATACCAAGATTCATAAGGATGTTTGCGAATAACAATGATTCAAAAATGTTAACTTGGCATGAAACTGCAAGAATAAATGATGGGAAGCTAAGACACCCGACAGATGGTATGCAATGGAAATCGTTCGACGCTAAGTATCCCGAGTTCGGCATTGAACCTAGAAACTTACGTCTAGCGCTGTCCACTGATGGAATGAACCCACATGGAAACATGAGTACCCAACATAGTACTTGGCCAGTAGTGTTGGCAATATATAATTACCTCCATATGTGTGCATGAAAAGAAAGTACTTGATGTTGTCGTTGTTAATTTCCGGCCCTAAACAACCTGGAAATAATATAGATGTCTATTTGGAACCTCTTTTAGATGATTTGCGAATTTTGTGGGATAGTGGGATAGAAGTATTTGATGCATATAGGAATGAAACTTTCAATTTGAGAGCGATGTTATTGTGTACAATAACCGACTATCCGGCTTATGGAGACCTTTCTGGGCATACGGTGCATGGGAAAGAGGCATGTCCATTGTGTGGGGAGGATATCGAGTCTGAATACTTGAAGTGTTCTCATAAGTATGTGTATTTGGGAAATACGAGGGGCTTGGATCCTGACCATTGTTATCGCAAGCAGCAGAAAGCATTTAATGGACGTCAAGAACATCGTCAACCTCCTAGAATTTTGAGTGGGCATGAAGTTTCTCAGAAAGTAAAGCATATTGAGATAAAATATGGGAAGAAGAACGGCTCTAAATTGTCTACTCGTGGGTATAAGAAAAGATCCATATTTTTTGATAAACTTCCATATTGGCCTGACCTGGAGGTCATGCATTGCCTCGATTTCATGCACATTGAGAAAAATGTCTGTGATAATATTATCAATACCCTCCTGAGTGTTCCCGGTAAAACAAAGGATAACGCCGCAGCTAGGGAAGATATGCAAATGATGGGTATTAGGCTAGAGTTGGCACCACAGAAGAGAGGTAATGGTACATTTTTACCGCCAGCAGCTTATACCCTTTCACGGAATGAGAAAAAAGAATTTTGTGCATGCTTGAATGGAATTAAAGTGCCACATGGTTATTCGTCCAACATCAAAAGCCTTGTGTCGATGCAAGATCTAAAACTCACCGGGTTAAAGTCACATGATTGCACACTTTGATGCAACAATTACTATCCGTGGCTATTCGCTCCATTTTACCTGAAAAGGTACGATATGCTATTACCAGATTCTGTCTCTTCTTCCAGTCCATATGCGATAAAGTCATCGATCCCGATGATGCGGATTCATTGCAGGACCTCGGTGTCACCTCTCTTTGTCATTTTGAAATGTATTTTCCACCCTCTTTCTTCACTATCATGATTCACCTGACCACTCACTTGGTTAGGGAGATTTTGTACCTTGGGCCCGTGTACTTGAGATACCAGTATCCTTTCGAAAGATTGATGAAAGTCTACAAGGACGATACATCTAATCGGTATCGTCCAGAAGGTTGTATTGCTGAACGTGCTATATTAGACGAAGCTCTTGCATATTGTTACGCTCATCTCTCCCATGAGGAGTTAATTGGCGTTCCAAAGAATCGTCATAGTGACTGGATGACCGGAAAAGGTATTAGGGGCCGGGTTGAAAAAATTGTGTCACGTGACATGTTACATTTAGAACATACGTATGTGCTAAACAACGAAGATGAGGTGCAACCTTATATTGAACAACACAAAGATGAGCTCAAATACGATCACCCAAACAAGAGCGAGATGTGGATTGCAAACGAGCATAAGAAGACATTTGGAGAGGGGTTTAGGAATGTTGTCTTGGAGTATAAGAATTTGTATGGTGATGACATCTCTCCTAGGTTACTACGTCTTGGGTTAGGTCCAAATGCCAGGGCCACTTTTTTCAGCGGTTTTGCTATTAATGGTTATACTTTTTACACCCGCGAGCAAGATGAGTTGAGCACAATGCAAAATAGTGGTGTGAGTTCTGAATTGGAGGCAATGCACTTTGCTACTTCAAAAGATAAAAACCCTATTTGGGGAAAATGCCTTTATTATGGTGTTATTCAAGAAATATTGGTATTAGATTACATTGATTTCACAATACCTCTGGTTCGATGTAACTGGGTTGATAACAACAACAATTGTGTTCGAAAGGATAAAATGGGATTTACGTTGGTCAATTTGGATAAGGTTGGCAATAATAAGGATGATCCTGTCATAATGGCATCCCAAGCTAAACAAGTGTTCTATATCACCGATCCTATGGATAAGAAGTGGTCTGTTGTACTATCTATAAGGAGTAGACGGGGTGCACCCGATAATGGTGGGGATAATGATCAGGATGTCGTGTTTGCGGGAATGGATCACTCTTCCACTGTATCTTATTTCGACAATGTTGACACTGATCATGATAACATTGAAAGCATCTATATGCGTGATGATCATGGTGAAGGTATTTGGGTTAACGAAGAAACTATGTCGGGCAAGAAACGTCCCCGATCCTGAGGTGGTTAATAATGTGACGTATTAGCTTATATATATTTTTTTTATAGCATTCAGTGTATTGTCTTTAGTTTTTGTTAGCTTTGGTTATTGTTGAAGATTCCCAAATTATTTAGCTTTTGGTCATTCATTATACAGTCTCCATGTTTTGGTTTCTGCTGATATTGCTGTGTATAGTGCTTATGATATTGCTGTCTTTGTTGGTTTCTGCTGATTATTATTGCAGTGTATAGTGCTTATGATATTGATGTCTCTAATTATAATTAAAAAAAAAATAAAGGTAAGCAACAACAACGGTTGTTGTAAATATACCCGTTGTGGTTAGTAATAACAACGGTTATTAACCATAAACCGTTGTCATAGTGTTTAATAATTACAACGGGTAGACTACTATAACCGTAGTCATTACTCTATCACAACGGTTTGTTTATGATAACCGTTGTCAATATTTGTAGTAAGGAAACACACAACACTAATAATACGACTGTACTGCAACACAAAAACTCTATCACCAAGCGATCATTTTTCTGTCATCATCTCCCTTATTATTTTTGAATTTGTGAATTTGTGAACTATTTCTTGAATTTGTGAATTTGTGAATTTGTGAATTTGTGAATTTGTGAATTTGTGAATTTGTGAATGTCATTTCCTGAATGTCGTTTATTATTTTCACCAATTCAATGTCGTTTATTAGCAAATTTGTGAATGTCATTTCCTGAATGTCATTTCCTGAATGTCATTCAATTCTAATTTTGCTTTATCGATTGAATAGCTTTGAATTGAATTAGTTTAATTACTTCTAAACTTAAGTCAAAAAACAAATTAACGTATCAACATTAATATTATTAAATAATAAGTTCAAACGGCGCCACAGACAAATGGCGCCAAAACAACAACAAACAACTACAACCAAACAACAACAACCAAACAACCAAACAACTACAACCAAACAACAACAACAAACTAAATTGAGTCCGGGTAAATCTCCCGGATAGCTGCCACCGCTAGAGCATATGCATCAATCGGGTCAGCCACGGCCAGAGCCAACCCTTCCCACTGCTCTACCTGGGTCACTTCAACGAGGTCGACCCCATTTGGCCAACGGTAACGGTCATGTTCGGAAGCCACCCATAGATATGGCCCAGGCTGGTGGTCCGTGCTCTCAATAAAATCTTTTCGCCCATGCCCGGCCTTGTCAAACATTCTTGCCAGTTTGAATGCGGACGCACGATGAGCATCAGACATCCCAAACTCGAAAACGAGTTCCCCTGTAAAGTACCTGCGATGATAATTTGGCCACATCTTCCTGATTAAGTAGCCATTTCGAATAAGCGTATCACGGAGTTTTTTGTAACTTTTACACACAACGTAGTCACCCTCAATATGAGAAGGCATTTCTTTCATGATGCAAGCATATGGTTTAGTAAAAGTTCCAGACATTTTGTATGGTTGAGGTTAGTATTGAGGCTGGGAAATTTTGTATGGTTTAGCAAATATGTTATTGATTAGAGTTGGGAATTTTGTATGTGGTTGATAACCTGCTTGTATTGAGGCTGTATTTATAGAGAATTATTTATTGGAGTTATTTATTCACATGCATGCATTGGTTCACATGAAGGCATTGATTCACATGCATGCATTGGTTCACAAAACAACTATACATTCACATGCATGCAGTACGTTATTGATCGAGTAAATGTGTGAATATGCAGTACGTTACATTTGCTATGTAGTCAATGCATTTACTGCAATGTGCAGTAACCCTTTCACAACGGTTATGGTAACGAAAACCATTGTGGTTAGTAATAACAATGGGTTTTTGTACCAATACCCGTTGTTATTGCTCAATATTATTATTTTTAATTAAAAGATATTGCAGTCCAAACCCGTGAATAAACAACAGCAGAACCAGCATTGATTAAAGCATCCATTGAACATCATCAATGGCAGCATAACCCCTCTATAAATACAGCCTCAAAACCCCTCCTTTAAATATTACATAACTACCCGAAAATTAATATCATCAATGGCAGCAGTTAACCTTCCCAACGATGAGACGACCCTTACAAAATTGATTGCAGATGAGGAGGAGGCTCTTGCCGTAGTTCCCGCTGATCATCACCCATTGATTAAAGGATCCATTGAACATCGAAGGGATTATTGGATTAAGAGGCGTGAAGCAGTCCGACTTGTCAACCAAGCGTTGTCATCATCATCGTCCTTTGGCTACCCACGTCGGTCTTATACTCGCAGGTTGGATGCCGCAAGAGATATGTTGAGCTGTACCCGTCCTACCTTATCACCACATGCAAGACGTGTACTTGCAGGCATTGAATCTGTTATTGCAAAATACGAGGTTAATGATCCGGAAGTCATCAGTATCATCAATATTGTTCCGGATTGTTGGTGGCAGTGTGAGAAAAGCTTTTTACTCTTAACCGGAATTGTTCTGGATTATTTAACATCTTTATTTATTTGATGTCGGATGAATGTAATGTACTTTAATATAAAATCTAGGTTATTCCTAATGAAATCAATGAGAAAGAATGTTGTTTAAATTGTTTGAATTGATGATGTTCAATATTTTGATGTTTGATCAATATATAGCGATCATCTACTATATATATATATATATATATATATATATATATAGAAGTATATAAAAAAGGGTTTAGGGTTTAGGGTTTAGGGTTTAGGGTTATTTTGAAGTAACACACGTATACTAATAATGATACTTAATAATTAAAAGTGATCCGACCCGAAAATGATACTTAATAATCATCACGCGGATAATAAATGATGATTTCTATTGAATTAAATTAAATAACCCGATACTAGCTAATTAATTTTGGGTCGGACAGTTTCAGGTTTGTGATGCAAAAACGGCCCGACGAATCTAACTACCTGATCGGAATATGCATGGCCTATTATTATTAACCATTTATTTGTTGATAAAACGTATGTACATACATACATACCCAATAATATAATATATATTATATATAATAGGTGGTAAAAAAGCAATAAACCGTCCTTTTTAATTAATTTGAGCATATATATATATATATATATATATATATATATATATATATATATATATATATATATATATATATATATATATATGCATCGTCAATATATCCGTCCCTTTTAGCGTACTTGATGAACGAAGTCGATCGACCCCATATATATATATATCATCATTATTTAATTTGGGAAACATTGACGTGTATATATAATACTTACTTGCATGTGCATTGATGAATCTGTTATTATTGCAAAGTAGTACGAGCGTTAATTAATGATCCTGAAGTCATCATCATTAATTATTATATATATATCATCAATATTATATTATCATCAATATTATTGCAATAAGTAGTACATATATACGAGGTTAATAATGACACGTGCCCCCGACCCGGCCCAAAAGCGATCGACCCGAAGTACGTAGCTACTTGCTGTAGATAGTGGATTGCCCGATCCGTAACTGCTGGCCTGGCCACCCGATCGATCAGTTTCAGGTTAACTAGTGATGCATGATAATTATAATAACCAGTTCCTTAATTAAAAGAAAATGACACGATTCGAGGATCCCTATCTAGACTCGATATATATATACCACATCCGCTTGACCCGGAAATTATCGACGACCCGCCCAATTATAATTATTCCCGAAACAGACACGAATTGAAAGCCGAAAGGACCCTCGCTTCGACCCGAATTGAACCAAACTAATAATAATAACTAACCCGATCGATAAAGTTATTAATTACAAACCCGCCGAATCTAACCCGATTGGAATTGATTCCCAGGCCAAACCCGATCCGAGCTAATAATTAAACGTAACTTACGCCTATAATATAAAATTTAGAGCAAAGTAAACTAAATTAAATTAAATTTAGAGCAAAGTTAAATAAATTAATTTAGAGCAAAGTTAATGAGTTTATTTCGTGCCTCAAATTTTAATACCGCGCGCGCGTATCTGAAAAATTAAAAAAAATATACATAATCTATAAAAACGGGGTTTTAGAATTTCACCGTTGTTATTACTTTCAACAACGGGTTATAATAAATAAACCGTTGTCTTAGTGTTATTACTTTCTACAACGGGTGTGCTTTAACCGTTGTCATTACTCTATAACAACGGTGGTTTGTAGGATAACCGTTGTCAATAGTTTCTCTTAATAAACCCTTTAATTTCTCTTAATAAAAAATAATTTACAATCCTATAGAGTAAATTTTACACACGTACATTATCATCATCATCCTCCTCGTTTACAATCATCCTCGTTTACAACACAAATCTTTTTGTTTAGTATCATCATCATCCTCCTCGTACTCGTGATCATCATCCGGTTCTCTTTATCATCACCCTGTTCTCATTTTCTTTATCAGGTAATTTTTGTGTTTCGTCTTTAGGGTTTTAAGTTTGAAGTTCATCTTTTTGTTTTCATTTTCTATTTATCGTCCTCTTTATCATGTAGTTTCATTCCTTTCTAAGTTTTTAGAGTTTTAGAATCTCTGCATGACTCTTTATTTGTTCAGTTACTATTTCATTCATTTTAAGGTCTTAGGGTTTTAGAATCGCTGTATGCATGACTCTGTTCCGTTACTATTTCATTTCTTTTGAAGGTCTTAGTGTCTTAGGATTATCATGGGTGAAAAACGGAAAAGAGTAGAAAACAAGGATAAGGGGGATAAGCCTGGTGAGAGGGGTGCTTCGAAGTGCTCTGCAGCCCTTGCAGCTATAGCGGCAAAAACGCCGATGGAAATAAAATGGAGTGTGAAAGGTGTTCCTACTGGTCCAAATGCTAGCCATTTATCCACTTGGATTGGAGTTACAACCAAACAGTTTGTGCCTATTGATTTAGATAATTTCAGGAATTATAATCCTGCATTGCAGGACTTACTCTTGAAACGTATAAAGGTATGATAATATCTTTAGCTAAACACCATTTTATTTTGCATAAGTTACTAGTACATAAGGCAGGAAGCCGTATAAAGGTTCGTATAAAGGTATGATATTAGACAGCCGCTTATTAGTATATATGATGATGATGCAGGAAGCTTTCGATATTCCAGACTGCCATGATAAGTATCTATTACGTAAGGCAGCGGCAGTCTTAAGGCAGTGGAGGTGTGACCTTGCCAAATTACACTTGTATGTCGACAAGGAGACGGGGCAGAGGCATAAGAGCCCACCGACAAAGTACCCCAACATCACTCAGCAACAATGGGATAATTATAAGGCGAAACGAGCTACTGAAAAGTTTCAGGTTAAGTATCCATGTCATATGTTTACATTTTTGTAAAACTCTACTTAAGGTTACATTTTTCTAAAAGTTTCAGGTTACATTTTTCTAAAACTCTACTTGTATCTATAATTTTCTAATTGTCTCATCTACTTGCGATTTTATATGATTTGAAGAGAGTTAGCGCCAGAAATCGTGCTAACATCTCACAGAAGCGGGGGGTATATTATGGTTCTCGAGGCGGTTACAGATTGATAGAAGAAAATCTCGTAAGTAGCATCTATATATTAGATTTTTTTAATCATACTTGGACTTGATATACATGTATACATATATTATTTTTGAGTTAAAGTGTAGGTGTCAAAAGGTGTGACCGACTTGAATCGGCACGTAACTTATAAAGAAGGGCACACGCCTAAAGGATCCCGAACATGTAACGAATATGATCAGGAAGTCTTGGCAAACATAGTAAGTATTATTTTATTAAGACGGGGTTTTAATAACTTTATTGTTCAATTCTTGTATGTCTGACTATCTATTTATTTTAGTAACAAAAATAAAATTAAGTTTATTTAATATATTATAGGAGAATGTTCTGAAGGAGGTTGCGGAAGGGAAATTCACTCCGAGTGGTCGTGACGCCGTTCTTGCTAGAGCGATCGGCCGTCCCGAGCATCCAGGTCGATTGAGGGGCGTCCCATTACATGTCGGAGTCACGAAATATTATGGGACAACTAGCTCGAACAAGAAGAAGAAAAATAAGGGGAAGGCTGACATGGTACGTATACCATTTGTTATTGTCATTTAAAATTCACAGTTTATTGTTTTAACAAATTGCTGATTCTACATTTTGGGCGTGCAGGTTCAGTTATTGGCCTCCGTGATACTGAAGATGAATTCTGGAGGCAAGCCTTCCGAAGAAGAATTGAAGATGATGGAGGATGTCATTAAAAAGGGTGAGGTAGTGCAACAGATTTGTCAAGAGGCAGACACTACTGCCGTCGAGGTTTTAATACCTCAAGCCGATAAGGTAAATATGATTTTTTTTTTCTGCATTTGTTCTTTCCAGCAGCCATGCCTTTGATTGGTTTATTTTATTTGGTAAATGAGTCGGAAAAGGGGACGCAACTTGAGGAGACGGGTGAGGTACCTAATGCTGCTGAGGTTTTGATACCTCAAGCCGATAAGGTAAATACGACTTAACCATTTTGAACCTGTGCATTTGTTCTTTCCAGCAGCCATGTCTTTGATTGGTTAATTAATTTTATAAGGTAAATAACTCTGAAAAGGGGACGCAACTTGAGGAGCCGGCTGAGAAGACGGGTGACAATAATGA
>JAIUZE010031341.1:0-11066 GCA_022085475.1 Heliosperma pusillum | reverse complement strand
ACCGTAACAGAGGCTAAGTGATTTTACTGGGTCATTTCATACTGCCGTTGTATCTGCAAGATTCGATTGAAGAAAATATCCAACCTTTATCAGGATATGAATTTCTCAGGGCCACTCGAGGAGATTGTAACCTGAAATGCTGGCCATGCTCGAATAAAGATTCATTTATCAGTTAAGTTACTCTCTAGTCGGGGAAACCACTCTTGATACTGATCACTTGTAAACTACGACCTTTGTGAATACGGACTTTGCAAATTGGTTTACATTGAGTGGGAGAAATTTATAATGGATATGAGAATCGGTTATCGCACATACACTTGTACGGACAAGTGGGAGATTGTTGGAGCCAGTGTCCTCCACAGTTAGTGCAATAACATAAATAAATCTCTGTAGGTTCACAGGGTACACTTTGTATTATAATCAGTTGATTAACGTTTATCGATAACGGTTGGCTTGCTAGATAAGTTTGACGTTATTGTCATACAGATGGCGGTGATCAACTGGTCCCTAAAAGTCACACCTATAGGATGTGTTTTGAGAGATGTGATTATTTGAGAAAATAATCATATTGATGCCCTATTATATGACTAAAAGGTTAGTCAGTGTATTTGACTAAAAGGTTAGTCAATGTGATGAGGAGACGATTATTTAATAACGATTAAATAATATAAGCTGAGACGAATTAAAAGTAATTCGTAATTAAATATAAACTGTTGTATTTAATTAGCATATATATAATGTAAGCTTATGCGAATTAAAAGGTTAATTCGTAATTGAATATAAAATGTTATATTGAATTAGCAAATTATAATTATACGGATAATTATAATTAACGTGTATATTATACGATACATTAATAATACACATTATATATTAAAGCAAATTTAACCGGGAAACGGTCCAGATTAAATCTGGATTTTTCGGTCCATGGGTAGTTATTATGAGGAGACAAATCTCCTCATATAAACCCTATAGAGTGCCGTGAGAGAGTAAGGGAAAGGAAGGAGGAGAAAATTCTAAACCTAATTCTATTCTCACTTGTGCCTCCATCACACAAAACACAAAAACTAAAAGTTAACAGTAACTTTTGATTCTCTTTCTAGCAAAGGAGAAGGGCATATCTCATACAATCTTGGGTGAGACGATTAGGAGGATATCTGCTTTGATATCTGTTCTTAGGCCAAATTTACGAGGACCAAAGGTTCAATTCGTTTTTCCTATGTTTTATATCGTTTTCATATTTATGACTCGCAATTCATATTATATAATTTTGTTATAATCATAAATTTAAAGGGGAAGTAAACTGTTATTTCCCACAAGTTGAAGATTGAAGATTTCCGGAATCTCTAGCCTATAGAGTGGGACAACTAGTGAATTTGACAAAACTCTACTCTAATCCAGCAATTAAACAAGATCCACTATGAATTCCTAACCAATTAGACAATAATACGAAAATTCAAGAGGTAAAACCTAGGTTTACCATTCTCAATAATCTACTACTTAACTTTAAATAAAGAGGAATGAAAACTAAAATTACCTTGATTAGTTTGAAGGTAGAAGCACGAGACTAGCAAGATTAAAATCCAGGAAGTTAGAGGAAGCAAATCTAGAGTTTGAAGGTGTTTGACAGAGTTTGAGGAAGTTTTTAGGTTGAAAGATAGAGTGTTTGTACCGAAATAGGGAAAGAATAGAGTATTATAGGGTTTCGATTGAAATCACGCAGGATCGGGTTTATCGAGGCACTCGCTCGAGTACCGAATGTACTCGGTCGAGTACAGGTTACTCGGGCGAGTTTTCTTGGCACTCGGTCGAGTGTCGGAATTTGGCGTGAAATTTATTTCTATTACTTCATACACTCAGTCGAGGGTCCTGGTCACTCGGTCGAGCACTGGCTACTCGGTCGAGTACCTCACGTTAACCTATAACATTTAAAACACAAAAATTTTGAACCAAAATCGTTTATCGTCCCTCCAAAATCAACAATACCGATTGGAACTTCAAGACAAAATCCCTAAACTCGTCGCGCGTTAGTATCCTATCTTTCTAACGCATACCACACATGTTCTCGCAATTTATTAGTTCGAATAAACCGTACTCGCACATAGCACCACAAGTACATTAATATTACTATGCCATTGAATCAAGATTCATATCATTGCACCCATACCACATGTTTATACCCCTACATATCACACACAAGTACCCCGTCGGGGTACATTCCTATATTCAGTTAAGCTCTTCACGATTACATTACATACACATGCTCACATGACAGCTCGATCAATTCACATGTATTCCATCACCAATCCACTTGCATTTCACATGCATAGGATCACACATGTTAACATTTCAATTAAACCACACGGACACCTTCCTATACTACCTACCCTTTTATCGGTGTTTTCGGCTTAAGCATGTTAGAGTCGGGATCTCGGAGTGAGGGCGCCTTCTCACCCAAAATCAACATAGGGCCTCTAGCATAAATACACTGATTCATTTTATTTGACACACCTACATTCCTTAAGTTTATTGGTTTTGGGTTCCAAAATCGTAGCTCTGATACCACTTTGTAACACCCCATTTACCAAGGAGCCTTCGGCAAGACCTTCCCGAGTAAATAAAGGCGTTACCATCTCGGTTGCCCGAGGGAGTGAACATCATAAGACAATAAACAAACAAATTTAGATACATAACTTTCTTTAATCCTTATTACATAATTATTCAAACATGATTAAATATAATACACTCGACTTGTGATCTCTAGACTCAGCAGCAATAACGTTGTAACAACCCGAAAAGTACCCAATTTGCTTAAGTAATAGCTTATGGATACTTTTCAGTAGAACTTAAGTTTTTAATATAGGAATTTTTGTTCCGAGTCGTATTTTGAAATTCCGCGTTCGTATTTGGAGTTTTTGAGAGATTTCATGGAATGAAAGCCCGTTTTTGGTAATCTTGACTTTTCTTGACTTTTAAATCTTCTTTGACTTTTTCTGGACTTTTTAAAGTTGTCATTTACTTTTCTTGACTTTTAAAGTCGTCTTAAACTTTTCTGAACTTTTAAGTCATTTTTGACTTTTCCCGACTTTTTAGTCGATTTTGACTTTCGTTGACTTTTCCCGACTCGTCTTGCGATTTTGATGACCGAAATTTTATTTAAAAAAAAATTATATTTTTGATTTATTTTTTTTAAGATTTATTAGGATTTATCATAATTTAATATAATTATTTTGAATTTATTCGGAATTTAAAGAATAACGTTTACGGTTTTAACCGATCGTCATTTAACTATTCCCGACGCATCGTAAAGCGCGCAACAAAATCGAAACTCGACTTTGGCATGAGTCACGCGGCCATGTCATCATTTTCCACTCACGATGGGATATTTTAATTGATTCGATTAAAATAATACAAATATTTTAGATATTTGTTACTTTATCGATCCGTCAACGGAGATTACGCAAAACGAGCAAAAACAGACCCGAATCACCTCAAACCACACGGCTCCTTAAAGTCCTCTAATAGCCTTGATATTTTGATTACTTTTGATTACAATATCATAATATCTAGATCACTATTCGCTTTATCGATCAAGTAACGAAAATTACGCAAAACGCTCGAAATCAGACCCGTTTTCTCACCATACCACACGGCTCAAAAGTCCTCTAATGGCCTTGATATTTTCATTACTTTTGGATACAATAATCATAATATCTAGATATTTGTTATAATTAACTTTATCGTTAATTATATTTAATCGTTTACCGTAAAATAATTATTTAACGCGAGTCAATTACGGAACAACAATTTCAAAACTCAACACCTTTATTTGGCCTATATTACACGGCTCAACTCCACTTTCCACTCACCAACAACTTTTCACTTTACAACAAATCAAAATAAGATCAAAACATCACTTTATTTAATCGTTCTTCGTGTTCTTCATCGTTCATCAACCGTTCTTCATCGTTCTTGAGCAAAACCTTTATAAAATCTTCGTTTCTTAATTAAATCCATCCTAATTTATATTTCTAGACTCTCCTCTTCGCTCTCCATCTTCTAGTACGGTTTATTTTCAATTCCGTCAAGATCGTTTTCAACATTTAATTATGGAAAATTAAGTTTAAGTTCTAATAATTGTTTTTCTTGTTATTTCTTATAGGGGAAGAGTTTGAAGACGAATTTGGAGACTCTTATATTTTGGGTGAAGACTAGTAGAAGGGTTTCTTAATTATTACTTCTTATATTTTGTGTGCTAAGTGGTTTGCTAGCTAAGGTAACGATTCCGATTTACTCGACGAAATAATGTCACATATCTTAGGTTTTAGTTTATGTTCATGTTATGGTTAGTTAGGATTTGAGTTAGTAATATAGCCTTTAGTTTTATTTATTTGGATTTTGGTTCATCTTTATTTTTGGTTCATGTTTTTATGATTTATGGATTTTTAGTTAGTAATATGTTAAGTAGTAATTATTATGTTGTTTTATGATTTTTATGTTGTATGGAATTTTTGTGATGTTTGATGATTCTTGATGATTTTATGTTGTATGAATTTTATGATGTTTTATGATTCTTGATGATTTTTTAAGTTGTAGGAAATTTTATGATGATTTAGTGTTCTTGATGATTTTTAAGTTGTAGGAAATTTTATGATGATTTAGTGTTCTTGAAGAATTTTAATGATTTTTACTAAGTTATGATTTTTATGTTGTTTAGAAAATTTTAACAAGTTTGTTGTTCTTGATGAATTTTGATGATTTTTAACAAGTTATAATTTTTAAGTTGTTTATTAAATTTTAACAAGTTTAGTGTTCTTGACAAATTTTGATGATTTTTAATAAGTTATGATTTTGTATGATGTTTGTTAAAATGGTTGTTTGATGATTAAAAACATGTTGGAATCGATTTGATGTTGTTTGTGGTGTGAACCGTGAGGGGAGGACTGAACCGGACCAAACCAGGACGGTCCAGGCCGGTTCAGGCCGGTCTGGGTTGGTCCAAGGTGGGTCCGGGTTTTGGTCTTTGGGTTGTGTCGATGTTTGATTGATTGGTTGTTGTTTTGACGGGTTTTAATTATGTTAAGCATGCGGGAAAATATTAGAAAACGGTTTTAGAAAAGTTAAAGCAAAACAGCCTTTTTGAAACCAAAACAGCCCGTGGGCCCATCCAGGCCCATATTGGGTCCGGCCCATTTCAGCCCGTGGGTCCCACCTTGGGACTTGTGACGGTTTTTTGAGTTATCGTCATTTTTATCGTGTTTTGTAATATTTAGCAAGCGGGAAATATTAATAAGCAAAATATTTAATTAAAAAGGTTTTTCATAAAATTAATATTTCTCACATGTTAGAAATTATAATACGAGTTTATAGTTTAATTTACTATCCTTGTAGTCAATCGGGTTTTCGGAAATGTTTAATATTCCACATGTTAGAAGTTTTTAATGAAATAACACGTATTGAATATGTTGATTTTTATGTCTATGTCTATGTGATAAAGACTCTGTTTCTAGCCGGTTTGATCCAACGGGTTTGGTCAAACTAAGATCTAGTCAGCCCCGATTTGACTGATGACCCGTCGCGGGACTCGGGTCGGGGATTTGTCTTCAAGTAATGGTTGTATTTAATTAATGAATTAGCCTTAGTAGATATGAGGCGATATGATAATTGATTATTATTCATATGCAATTAGTCACCTGATAGGATGTGTTCCCGTGACTGTTTGTTTATATGGTTGGTGTCGTGTTGACTAAGTACCCATAGAGAATTACGATTATGGCGTGTTAAGTCGTATCTTAGCCATGTTTTAAAGGTAACCTCTGAGTTAAGATATTAGTTTGGTTCGGCCATAGTAATTCTAAATGAGTATCTTGGACCATGACATTGATAGGTCCGTACTGTCTTTAACGAGTATATAGTTCATGGTTAATAGCTTTTGTGTCTCGGCTTGGTGGGTTTATATCCAAGTCGGGGCATGGTT
Source organism: Heliosperma pusillum (assembly GCA_022085475.1). Taxonomy (NCBI): domain Eukaryota; kingdom Viridiplantae; phylum Streptophyta; class Magnoliopsida; order Caryophyllales; family Caryophyllaceae; genus Heliosperma; species Heliosperma pusillum. The sequence continues at coordinate 5,089 of JAIUZE010031341.1, read as the reverse complement.
ACCTAATCCACTTTGGGGATGGAGCCAGCTTAAGTACTAGCCATCTCTGCTTAGGGGGTCGCCTAGTAGAGTTTCTTGTGTACTTCTGGTCACGAGACGGGGAATGGAATAGCTGTTGTCGCTAGGTCTGATCAGTCTAGGACTAGGATGTTTTCCTACCTTGTGGTATAGCCTCGAGTTACAGAAGTCTACTATCGATGGTCCTAAGAACTTATGCCTGTTTGTAGACGTATTGATCTTTCATGTTTGTATGATTCTATGAGTTCTAGAAGGTGAGATGCAAGCCGGCTAGGATTGATAGAGTTTGGATTACGATTGTTAACTGATTCACATGATTACGTGTTGATTAGGGTTTGAGTGTATCAGGGCCATGTTACATGGTAACCGCTGAGCCAGCATACCAGCTTCCCTACCTCGAGTTATATTTTATTAACGGTTTCACATGATAGCTTTCACATGATAGGTTATGTGTTAGTTAATTGTTTCATAACATGAAAAGCATATCATATATGTTTAAGTTTTGTATTTTCTGTATACATTGCTTTCATGTTATTCATGTTTAATTAAACTCGACATTTCGTGGCTGGGAGAACTCGGAGTTACTCCCCACTGACTGTGGCTTCCGTGTTTATATTTAATGCGGTCGAACAGGTGGTGATGCATATTTTGGGGTACATGACGAGCTAGCGAGCGAAGTATTTTACCTTGGACCTATATTCGGTTCATAGTTTGTATATTATTAGATACACTTTTATTTCCGTATTTATACGGGAGATATGTCTCCCGTCTTGTACATTTCGTTTGTAGAATATTATTTCCGTTTTGTAAATGACCTTTTTATGTTATGACACCTTCGTTATGTATTATTATATTTCTTTTATGTATTTAAATAAATTTTTTTTTCTTTCCGCAAATTTGAGGGTGTCACAGTTGGTATCAGAGCTATTTTGCTCCCGACGCACGTTTGTGTACCCTTGCATAAATAACTTGACCTTAAGAAATAATAAACCGTGAGATAGAAGGGTAAGATGGGTAGATTAGGATTTATGTTGTAGTCTTCTTGTTCTTGCTAAATGTTAAGTACTAATCTGTGTTTTCCTTTTGCAAGATGCCTCCGAGGATTGACAACACCATTTTAGCAGCTCTTACCGTTATTATCCAAAACCAGCAAAATCTGCAAAACCAGCAAGTAAATCCGAATCCTGACCGTGAGAGACATGGTGGTTATACGTGGGTCGCTTCTCAGCTATCGAGGAGCCAAGCCAAAACCTATGATGGCGAAGTTGATCCCGTTAAACTTTCCGAGTGGTTACGAGAGATGGAGAAGAGTTTTTCTCTTTATGATGTCCTTGAAGAGGACAAGGTCCGTTTAGCTTCTCACTTCTTGGTGAAAGAAGCAGATCAGTGGTGGACTCTTTCTGGTCCTACCGCTAAGTTGGAGCCTAATTTCGGGTGGACTCGTTTCCGGGAACTTTTGGAGACGAGGTTTTATCCGGATGAGTTGAAGCAACAAAAGTTGAAGGAGTTCATGGATTTTAAACAAGACAAATTATCGGTTCAGGAGTTCACTACCCGGTTCAATGAGTTGGCTCATTATGCCACTCGACTTATTAGGGTAGAAGAAGACAAAGCGTTCTTTTATTTGGGAAAGCTTTCTCCCCAGATAAAGGGGAAGATTAGTAGAGGTTCCACTTCCTTTGTCTCGATCTATAATGATGCCATCTGGGCGGAGAGTTCTATCAGGGAGATTGCCGAGGAAGCTCGTGCTTCTTATGTTGCTCCTAATGCCTTTGGCAAGAGACCTTTATATCCTTCATCTCGACCTTCCTTTTCTCCCTCTTTTTCAAACAAGAGGAGAAACTTCCAGAGTGGACCGGCTAACCAGAGAAACCGTCCATTTGTGCCGAGTATCAACAACGACCTTAAAGGTCGTGTCTGCTTTACATGCAAGATGCCTATTCACCCGGGTGTTGGCTGCTTCAACAAGCCGTTTGTGTGCTTTATTTGCCAGAAATCGGGTCACAAGGCGAATGTATGTCCTGAGAGGAAGGGTACGGTGTCTACACCGGTTATTTCTGGGAGACCTAAGGGTCGTATCTTTATTATGAGTCGTGCTGAGGCGGATGCCCAACCCGATATTGTGACGGGTATGTTCTCGATTTATGATTTACCGTGTTTAATTTTATTTGACACGGGAGCTTCTTTATCTTTTATTTCCATGAGACTATCCGATAAGTTACCGCTTAAAGCTTCAGTAGGAGAAACTACTCCTATATCGTTACCATCCGGGGAAGTATTTTCATGTTCTTATCTTCATTCCGACATTCCAATATCCATAAATGGATCTATTTTTCCGGCGAATCTTTTACGTTTTCCTCTTGAAGAGTTCGATATTATTTTGGGCATGGATTGGTTATCTACTCATCATGCTCGATTCGAGTGCCGTGATCAGAAAATTATTCTTAAAAGTCCTTTGGGTGCTCGTATTTCTTATCAAGGGGTTAGAAAGCAAGCTAGTGTGACGTTAATCTCAGCTATGAAAATGTTGACTGTTTTAAAGAAGGGTCATCAAGCATTTCTATGTGTAGTGACTACTTCCGATTCTTCCCTTCCTTCTTTAAAGGATATTCCTATTGTTCGGGAATTTCCCGATGTATTTCCCGATGAATTACCCGGGATTGCTCCTGAAAGGGATGTTGAATTTTCTATTGATCTAGTTCCTGGAACTGGACCAATTGCCAAAGCTCCTTACCGTATGGCTCCTTCTGAATTGAAGGAGTTGAGAATTCAGCTTGATGATTTGATAGAGAAAGGCTTTATAAGGCCTAGTGCTTCTCCTTGGGGTGCTCCCGTATTATTTGTCAAGAAGAAAGACGGTTCTATGCGAATGTGCATTGATTACCGTGAATTGAACCGTGTTACCATAAAAAACAAATATCCTCTTCCTCGTATTAATGATCTTTTTGACCAGGAGTTACGGCGGTGGCCCCCGGGCCATCGACTTTCTCTAAAATTGATCTTAAGCTTCGGGTTATCATCAGATTCCCGTTCGGAAGCAGATATCCGAAGACTGCTTTCAGCTGAGGTTATCACCCATCGGTCATTTAGAATCAATGTAGCTGCCATTCCCGGTTTACTAACGTCCAGCCCCACATATTGCAGGATAGATTGAATCGTTACCTCCGGGAGTATCTTGATAAATGTGTGGTGGTATTCATTGATGACATTCTGATCTTTTCAAAATCTAAGGAAGAACATGATATTCATCTTCGAACCATTTTGGGTGTTCTTCGACGCCAAAAGTGGTATGCTAAGTTCTCCAAATGTGAATTCTGGTTGCCCGAGGTATCTTTCCTTGGTCATGTCATTTCCAAAGACGGTGTTCTGGTCGATCCAGCTAAAATTGAGGCGGTTGTGGATTGGAAAAGTCCGAAAAATGTGTCCGAGATACGGAGTTTCCTTGGTTTAGCGGGTTATTATCGTCGGTTTGTGCAAGATTTCTCCAAATTAGCACGACCGATGACTCAATTGCTAAAGAAGGAAGCAAAGTATATTTGGACCGATGAATGTGAAGTTGCCTTCTTAGAATTGAAGAAGAGATTGACTACCGCACCGATCTTGACTTTACCAGATGATGAAGCGGAGTATGATGTATATTGTGATGCTTCAAAGCATGGTTTGGGATGTGTCTTGATGCAGAATAGAAAAGTCATTGCTTATGCTTCTCGACAACTCAGGGTTCATGAAGTGAATTACTCGACTCATGATCTTGAGTTAGCAGCTGTAGTACATGCCTTGAAAACTTGGAGACATTATCTTATTGGAGTGCATTGCCGAATCTACACCGATCATAAGAGCTTGAGGTGCATTTTTACTCAGAAAGAGTGGAACATGAGGCAGAGAAGATGGTTAGAGTTGGTGAATGATTATGATGCTGAGTTGATTTATCACGAGGGAAAAGCAAATGTCGTGGCAGATGCTTTGAGTAGGAAGACTAGTCATTCATTAAATGCTCTTGGTACGTTACCCGATGAACTAGTAACCGAATTTCAGAAGCTGGAGATACAGTTTGTTGGGAAAGGGTTTGATTATCTTGGTGCTTTGACGGCGGAACCTGATTTTTATCGTGAGATTCGTACTTGTTTACCGGAGGATGCTACTTGTATCGCCATTCGAGCAAAAATATTACTTGGGCAAGCTAAGGATTGTTTGGTGGATAATGATGGCTACCTTCGTTACCATGGTCGAATGTATGTTCCGAGAAGTGCCGAGTTGAGGAAGAGAACACTTGATGAAGCTCACCTTTCTCCTTATTCTATTCATCCAGGCGGTGACAAAATGTATAAAGATTTGAGACCACAGTTCTGGTGGCCTAGGATGAAGATTGAAGTAAAGGAGTATGTTAGTAGATGTCTTACTTGTCAAAAGGTGAAGATTGATCATCAAAGACCCGGAGGTTTGCTGCAACCTTTGGAAATTCCTTTGTGGAAATGGGAGTCTATTTCTATGGACTTCGTGATGGCTTTACCTACTACTTCTCGTGGAAAGAATGGCATCTGGGTTATTGTAGACCGTCTAACCAAGTGTGCCAGATTCGTGCCTATCAAAGAAACTTGGAGTATAGATGTCTTAGCTGCTGCTTATGTGAGAGAGATAGTACGCTACCATGGAGTTCCGAAAGATATAGTTTCCGATCGTGATCCGAGGTTCTGTTCCCGATTCTGGACAGCGTTGCAAGAAGCCATGGGTAGTAAATTGTTGATGAGCACCGCATTTCATGCCGCCACTGATGGTCAGACCGAGAGAACGATCCAGACCTTGGAAGATCTTCTTCGATCGTGTGCTTTAGACTTTCATACATCTTGGGAGAAGAGTTTGCCTTTGGTGGAATTTTCTTATAACAACAGTTATCATGCTTCTATCAAGATGTCACCGTACGAGGCTTTATACGGTAGGAAGTGACGTAGTCCTGTTTGTTGGGATCAAGTCCAGGATGATCATATGTTGAGTCCCGACATAGTGACCGAAACAATTGATCAAGTTCAAGTCATTCGTGAGCGAATGAAAGCCGCTCAAGATAGACAGAAAT
>JAIUZE010031335.1:0-12004 GCA_022085475.1 Heliosperma pusillum | reverse complement strand
CCGAGATATTGTCTCGGGTTGCCAAAGAGAAAAAAGAAGCGAAACGATTCAGGGATGGTTCTGTTGATGTACAAATGGTTAAAAGGGCTGGTTGTTGCTGTGTTAGGCCTGAGATTGCGGAAATTCAGCACTCTGGTCATAACAATGTTGCCGATGATGTAATAGATCATGATAACCCCCATGAGGCTGATAACGAGGAGCAAGACGAGCATAGTACCAAACGATCAAAAGTCACTTTCCGCATCGAAAACATTGCCTGTGCAGGAAAGGCCCTAGCCCAGGCTTTTGAGCACTTTGGGAAGACACTAAATGATGCCAAGTCTGAGATGCCGGGTTCCTCGGTTGTTGGCCAACTTTCTGATATGGCTGATGCACTACTTGGTGGCTTTCAACTAGCCCCACCAAGTAGACATGCAGAAGAGATTCCGGCAAAAGCAGATTGTGGAAAGGGAACGGTTGATGTAGAGTTATCTAACACCACCACTGGTGTAAATGTTGCTGCCCCTGAAGTTGGAGCCCCTCCCTCCGCAGTATCTGAAATTGACGTCGCAGCTGCCTCAACAGGGGATTGGGATGATGACCCCTGTTGGAATGACGCTGCCTTTCTGGATGCTGTTCTAGCATTGAGTAATGCATTCAACAAAGGGTCGAGTAACGAGCCGTCAACAAAGAAAAGACGAGTTTCTCCTGAGTACCCGACATTCAACTTGTTTGTAACCCAGAACACCCCAGAATCCTCTGCAACACAAGATATGCATATCAATACTGATGCACCTGACATGGCCACCTCATCAGAACCAATGAATGTATCTACGGAGGTAAAACAACCCTGCAAGAGGGACATAGTTGTTTCAGAGGTATTTAAATCACCGTTCATTCAAAGGAATACATCAATGTTTTCTGAATTAAGCCTATCGGAGAAAAATGTGGTTGATTTGGTATTTGGGGATGATTTTGACGGCAGGTAACTCTAAAACCTTTTTTTTTTCAATGGTTTAAACATCTTGCAGTTAATGTGCCTTCAACACTAAATAGTGTACCTTCAACACTAAATAGTGTACCTTCAACACTAAATAGTGTACCTTCAACACTAAATAGTGTACCTTCAACACTAAATAGTGTACCTGTGTCAGTCAACAATGTAATTAGTAACTTTTATTTTCAGTGAGGTATTACTCAGAAACCAGTATTTCCAACTAAGGCGATGCGATCTAAAGAGCTTGGTTGTAGATGCACGTATAGATAGCAATGTAATCAATGCATGGGCTCATCTATTAAACAAGAAAGAGGCGATAAAGGCTCCCTCATCTCCTTTGCGTCTATATGCTTTCGTTACTCACAGTGTAAGTTATGTGATTATATACATATGAATGTTTTTATTGTCTTATTATTATCTGTCTTCTAATGTTGCTTCTATATTCGTTCTCTATAGGGGATTCAATGTGAACATACCACTGACTTTGAACATTTGAGCTTGGTGAGCTCCTATATTTTTCTTTTTGTTTGTTTAGTTCTTATTTTTTATTGTTTATTTTACTATTAATCAGTTTGTTTTCACGCATCTTGTTGGCATTCGGCTTACTTCATATCTTCTTCCTTTCTACATCAGATGTTCTTCCCATTCGCACTGCGGGAGCCGATGTTGATTTGCGTCAACTTTATATCTCGCAAAATTGAAGTCATACACCCAATGCGGCCTCAAACATTAAAGTTTAATGTATATGTTCAGAGCGTGGTGAGCATTCGACTGTTAACACTTTCTTAATTGTCGTATTGTTATGTTTTATCCTCATTTCAAATACGTTTTTACTGATATTGACTGTTCTCCACAGAGGGATTTCATTAGACGTGTCATGATACCCAAATCAAAAAGATTTGCGGCAATTCAGTTTTTCAAATGTGAAGAATATGTTGCCAAATCGCAAACTATTGATTTTGATGATGGGATTTACCTTATGTGTTACATGGAGATATATGCAGGAGCTCGTAGAACTTTTAAATTGAATCTTGTTAATGTAAGCAACGTATATCGTTTGTTACATATATACGTAAATTACAATATTAGGTGCACTAAATAGATCATTAAGTCTTCTTTTATTATATCTTACAGTCTAGGCCAGCCGATAAGGTTGTCCTTAAACTGAAGGCAAAATACTGTTATGCTCTGTTGACCAGCGACCAGAATGAACTCAGAGATCAATTGCTATCTGATGCAAGGCGTTATCACACCAGATCTGGGCAAGGATACTTATTTGTTATCATAACCTTTTATGCAGTCTTTTGATTTACTTAACATAATCTAACCGTGTTATTTTTAATCATTTAAGGAAACAACCCGTTAAAGAAGCAGCGAGTTACTCTGATGCTGAACTTCTGAAATACGCGTTTAGTGCATCCAAGGGAGATGATGCAAAGTTGTAAGGATGTGACAACGCTTTCCATCTTTTCAAATGTAATTTATTAGATTGATCCTTCTACGTTTTTTTACCTACATTGAACATATTGCATCTGTTTTTGTAGTGATGTGGTTGTTCAAACAAAATTCGGGAATGCAACAAGAGAGGGTATGGCCACTTTGAAAAATCGAAAATGGGTCATGGACATGGTAATATTCTGCTTATTTTTTAAGTTGATCCCTTCCATATTACATAGTAGCTAATGTCATTCATTCCTCGTTTTAGGTCATTGATATGTTTGGGATTTATTCAACGGTGCTTTCACCAGAATTGGTGTACGTACCAACAACTGCAAGTGTGAGCATACCTGTTTTTTCCGTATATTAACCGTAGATGGCATAAGTACAACCTTACATGTAATTATACTTATTTATCTGATTCAATGCAGCACCTTAATCCAAAACGAGACAACAAACTTGGTCGGAACTATATAAACATGTCATACATGCCAAAGGATGGAAATGACGTGAAAGCTGTAAGTTTCTTGCTGCTTGATGTTTGTATGGTGTTGCTGTTATAACTTTGTTGTTGCCAATGGATTATCTCACGAAATATTTGTACGTCTACAGATGTTTATCCCTCTTATTCGTGATGATCATTGGTTCTTATGTGTGTGCGACCTGGAGACGGAGAAGACTTACTTACTGAACTCATTGCCTTCCAACAATCCTGAAGACGAAATGAATTTTGTAGCAGATGTGGTATGTTAATAAGACCACCTAATCTATAACATGTGTCTTCAATCTACTAAATAAAGTTTTTAACTTCATATATATGTCTTGTCTATTTGAAGGTAAGCAATGTCATAGAGATCCTAGTTCGTTCGAAAGGGTTTGAGAGATTCAAAGCGGTACCACTATATTTGATAGAAGCTATATCTGTCCCGATTCAAACAAACGTGTAATTTTGCTTGATACTCTAGTAAACTCTTTTTGTCTACAATCATTTGTATTATTTATTTATGTGTATAGTAACGGGTTTGTTCAAAATGTTTGATAGGTTTGACTGTGGCGTTTATGTACTTAAATGGTTAGAAGTTGGACGTAACAAGTCTTTGTGGACCGATAAAAATCACTATAAGGTTTTAAATTATTCTTTCTACTTATCTTCTTTTTATAAATGTTGGTGGTCTTAGTAATAAAACATTATTCTCATCAATTATGTCTTACTTGTGTAGGACATTGTCGCATATAGGAGGAAGGTCGCATTAAAGCTGTTACGATGGGAAGAAAACATGAGGAAGGTAATCACTATTATTATTATTACCTTTTTTTTGTTACCATCCCAATGACTTTCCGTTTCTTAATAATTTTGATTCAGGTTTCTAAGTTAAATTATGTTTTATTGGTTTAATAAGGTAATAATTCCTTTAATTATAGCCATGCCCTTGAGTTTACGGTTTAGGATCCCTATTTGGCCACTAGGTGCGTTATGATCGCTCCTTGGTATGTTTAGTTTAGTTAGTGTTGTAGGTACGTCGTAATTTGTTATAGATACGTTTAATCCATTTGTAGGTATGTTTGTCATTAATATATAGTTTCTTGCTGGCTATTATATGTACTTCCCCTCCAGTGAAGGCTTTATTCATTTTTTACCATAATAGAACTTTTATTTATGTCTTGCAGGTTTTTTAAACAGGTTCTTTGGAGGTAGGTCATCGCAGCTTTCTTCAGCACATAAATCAGCCTACGTCGTCATCAACAATTGACTAATAACGTTTTCGGTATCTTGCGACTCTCTCGTTGGGAAATTTGAAAGACTGTCCTACGTAGTTTGTTGTATCATCGAAGGAATACTTTGCAAATTGTAGAAGCTTGCGAATGTATTAATGACTACTTAATATTTTGTAACGGAACAGATACGTTGAATTCTGGATTTGGAACTAAGATAATAGGATATTAGTTCTTAATCTCTCTGTCTACATGGTTGTTTTTTATTTATTTATGTGTATAGTAACGGGTTTGTTCAAAATATTTGAGAGGTTTGACTACATTGTAATCTCAAAATATTAAAGCCGACATTTAAAATTCAATTAACTGATCATTCAAGAGGATTTAGAGCATATATTCCACCATAAATACTCCATATTTTTTAATTTCGTCGTAGCTTCAAGAACACAAGCTTACCTTCAGATGTTTCTAAATCAATAAAGCCAATTTAGGTACATGCACATCACGCCTAGACACACATTTCTGCCGTGTAGTTACGTTGTTTTACATTGTAATATTGAAATAGTAAAGCTGACCATTCAAAATTCAATTAGCAACTGATCATCCAATAGGATTTAGAGCATATATTGTGCCTCAAAGGTTCATATTTCAAAAGCCAAAGTTTCATGTGTATGTTTAGAAATTATGGAGATCGATACACAAACGAACCTCTTTAGGTACACAAATTTTCCATCTAGGTGCGAAACTTATTCAAAAATAGCAATAAAAAAAATAAAACAAAACGCGAAGAAGTCATCATCCATCTTCATTCAGGTGCCTTCAAACTTATAAGCCTCCAACCTTCAATCCTCCAAGCCTCAAAGTCTGAAAAAAGTACAAATTACAATTAGCCAGTTGTATTTTTCACATAACGTACCAATTTAACCTCCTTTAAAGAAAAGAAAATAATAAACAAAAAAAAAAGAAAAAAAACAAATGCAAAACATTTCAATAAACATAACTACCTTTTTGATATTTCATATTCTTCCCGGACAATTCCGACTATCATGGAATCCTAATTCGCCACAAGCTTTACATTTTCTACGTGGTTTCTTTTGTTCTTGTATAGCTTGATCCTTCTGAGAAACCAACCTTTTACCAGAACCCTTAGTCTTTGATTGGATAGGAGGTAACACAACCACCTCAGCCGGTATTTTGGTTCCTAAAAGTTTCTCAAGCTCAGCGTTTTTTCTTTTTGTCTGATCAGATGTATCGCTGCATTCACCATCAGATACATTGCTTTGCAATATCAACTTGTCCTTAAAACCCTTGAGTAGGTCCATAAATTCATCTATGTACGCAGGTTTTTGTTCAGCAAGGGTAACACAAGAGTACAACTCGGACCATAACACACCAATCTTGGTTTTTCTGACGTCTAGTGTATTGCAATCATCAATCAAAGATCTAGGTACATTAGTAAGTGGCTCACTCATCGCATATTTGCTCCATCTGACTAGCAAATAATGAATGGGGATTTGTTCGAAGCCCTAATCTTTCAACACATAGAGAGCATGACGACACATCATACCATGCCTCTCAAACTTTTTGCACGAGCAACTCAATTTTAGCTCTTCAGAATCGAAACTAACATAAGAAACCCGGTCTATTGCACGTTCAACAACAGGTATGTTGCCGCTTGTAACATTACCCATAACCTTTACACCACATGTGAAGCAGGCAGCCTTCCATTCTTCCTGAAGTTCAATAAAGACGGGTGTAGTGTAGAACTCGGAAGCATGTTTTTCCAAAGGATGGGGTGTTATCAGATTGGGGAAGGTGTTTTTTGAATCTGCAATTAACTTGGACTGTTTCCATCGTTGCGCATCCATGGCGCTCTCAAATCTCATCAAAAACTCCACAAGTGTTAAGTTTGGATTCATGAAATTTCCGAAAAAACTATTTTCCGACTCCGACCTAGAGGTAGTTCTCATTAACCCACCCATAAACAAACCTCTAAAATAAGCCGGGATCCAATACCTTCTCTTATTAAACATCTTACTCAGCCACTTATGTTCGGTTAAATCATATGTCGTCATGATTGAACCCCATCGTTCCTCAAATTCAGATGGCTCAATGTCTTCATCCCAAACACATGAACATAGGTCTTTCATAAAACTTGTCTCTTTGAAGATAGTAGCCCCGACTTTGTCAGGAACTTTTTTCATAATGTGCCACATGCAATATCGGTGTTGCGTTTTGTCACCAAAAACGTTCCGGACTCCTTTTTTTATTCCTAAATCTTGGTCAGTAATTATGCACACAGGATACTTATCACTCATTGCTTTCAAAAACGAACTAAACAGCCAGGTAAAACCTTCTTCCGACTCATTTCTTAAAAGGCCAGCTCCAAAGGTAACACATTTTTTATGATGGTCTACCCCAGTAAAAGGTGCAAAAATCATCTTATATGTGTTCATGTTAAAGGTCGTGTCAAACGACGTCATATCACCAAAAAGGCTGTAGTTTTTTATTGATATAGGGTCGGCCCAAAAAACTCTAGATAGACGTCCGCTTTCATCGACCTCAAAATCAAAGAAAAAGGAGGGACACATGGCTTTTTTCTGCAGAAAGTTTTCAATCATCATCTGAGCATCATACGCCTTGATAAACTTTTTAACATCTCTCCAATAATTCTTAAAGTCCTCTAATGACGCTCCTATGTTGTTGTAACCTTTCACGTATTCCTTAAACATTCTGAAAGTCTGTACAGGACCTTTATTCACTTTCGAGTTGTGCACAATCATACTTTTATGTACGGAAGTTAGTTGCCTCGAATCTGACAAATGTACTGCCGTGGTTGGGGTAAAAAGAAGGTGTGCATGTCCCTCATGAAAGTCAACAATCACATAATGCCCGACATCGTTTCTTTTAAGAAAAATTCTCGCACGACACGAAATTCTAGTTTTCTGCCTTATTTTTACCTTTCCTTTGTTTGCGCTTTCTCCAGCCTTGCTACACAAACAATACTTAGTAATAACCACATCATCTACGACCCTTTGGTTTGATAGTCTCATTTTAAAACCGGCATTGGCAGCATATGTTTTGTAGAACTGTATTCCCTTTTTCAATTCATCAAAACTCATTCCCAGAGCAGGCCTCAGATTGGGTGCACAAACAGGAATCCTTTCCTTATAGTTATGCCTGATGGGTGGTGTCGCCATAACTAGCACAATATTTGCAATAAAAATAACACAATAACTAAAGGTTTAAAAATAAATGGCATGCATCATTTGTATTTCTAGGTACACCAACCCGGAACATACAATTGCCCTAGATACATGAAAATTACTAATATCGACTCAACATAAATAATTATTGAAGACCCAACAATCATAGCATGAGGTACACACATCAAATACGAAAAACAACCAAAATAACAATTATATATACACAACCCCGTATTCCTAGGTACACAAAAATAAATAAGATTGACTCAACATAAATAATTATTGAAGACCCAACAATCATAGCATTAGGTACACACATCAAATACAAAAAACAACAAAAATAACAATTATATATACACAACCCCGTATTCCTAGATACACAAAAATTAATAAGATTGACCCAGAATAAATAATTAATGAAGACGCAACAATCATAGCATTAGGTACACACATCAAATACGAAAAACAACAAAAATAACAATTATATATACACAACCCCGTATTCCTAGATACACAAAAATTAATAAGATTGACCCAGAATAAATAATTAATGAAGACGCAACAATCATAGCATTAGGTACACACATCAAATACGAAAAACAACAATGAATTGATCAATAACCAAAAATCGATCAACACAATCAAATCAGAAACGATAAAATAACACACCTCTATTTTTTATAGAAATAATCAACGATCATGAGATACATACCTAATTCGGAAGCCGATTGTTCGGTAATGGTGTCAGTAGATTGAACAATTGCATCAGTAGTTGATATCAAAGCATCGGAACTTTCAATCTCCATGATCCTTCTGCTATCAACAAACAACAAATCAAACAAACCAAATCAGTCTAATTCGATAGTCACAAATCAAATCAAACATGTAGTTACGCAAAATTCGAATAAAAATACATCAATTACATGCAATTAATTTCAAAATTTGGCTGATTGAGTAGTCGTTTTGTGAATTAGGGTGTTTTTCTGGAGTTTAGAGAGAGAAAGGAGATGTAGAGAGAGACGAGAAAATTGGGCTGATTGAGTAGTTTTATATGTTTCGTATTATTGGTATTCAGTTTGTCATAGCCCATGGGTATTCAGTTGTCCCACCGCAAATACGTATACAATTTGGCTTGTAGTACATTTCCACTTTTTCCACCGAGTGGTTGTTTCCACCGGATCTTGACTCTATATATATATATATATATATATATATTATTCTTATATCTATTATCTATATCTCTATAATATATATATATATATATAGATAGAGAGAGGTTCTTGTAAGTCCACCATTTTTTTTGAGTCTATGAGTCATTATCTTGGCCTTTGAATGAAGGAGATGTAGGGACAAGATTAGAAATAGATGGAGGGATAAGATTAGAAGGGAAATAGATGGACAAGATGAAACAAAATGAAGGGACAAGATTAGAACAAAATGAATGAATTCCACCTACACATTATCTTGATAGTGTCCATTTTTACTAGAATATGATTTTGAGTCAAGTTTTTGTCACTTCAGTTTTTTATGAGTGAAATTTCAGTCATTACGAGTGTAACTTCAACCATTATTTTTGTAACTTCAAACTAAAATTTGATTTCGACTATACAAATTTGAATTTATGTAACTTTAAGACATGTTTATGTGATTTTAGCCTTTTAATGAGTGGAAATTCAGTCATTACGACTGTAACTTCAACACTTAATTGTATAACTTCAAGCTAAAATTTGATTTCGACTATATAAATTCAAATTTATGTAACTTTAATACATGTTTGTGTGATTTTAGCATTTTTAAGAGTGTAACTTCTGTCATTACGCGTGTAACTTCAACCCTTATTTGTGAAACTTTAACCCAAAATATGATTTCGATTATACAAATTTGAATCTATATAACTTACACAAGTTTTTGTGATTTTAACATTTTTATGAGCGTAACTTCAACCACTATTTGTGTAACTTTAACCCAATATGTGATTTCTACTATACAAAATTTAAATTTTTTGAACTTGACAATTTATATGATTCTAATCTCTTTATGAGCGTTACTTTAGTTTTTATGAGGGTAACTTCAACCCTATTTGTAAAAATTCTATGACATATATGTGTAACTTTAAGACATGTTTAGATAACTTTAGTCATTTTTTGGGTAATTTCAGTCGTTTATAATAAATGTGATTGAATATTTTAATTTGAATTCATGTAACTTTAAGCAAAGTTTAGATAACTTTAGTCCTTACTAAGTGTAACTTCAGTTTTAAATAGTTAAATTAGAGTCGTTAAAAGTGACAAAGTGTCACTTCAAGGCTTAATAGTGCCACTTCAAGGTTTAATAGGGTCACTTCAGTCCTTAATAGTGTAACTTTAGTCCCTAATAGTGTAACTTCAGTCCATAATAGTGTATCTTCAGTCCCTAATAGTGTAACTTCAGTCCTCAATAGTGTAACTCATTTATAAAAATGAGATCTAAAATTACAAAAAAAAACATAGGAAATTGAAAATTAAAAAAATCTAAAAAAAACATAACAAAAAACAAATTTGGAAAATAAATACTGCACAAAAAGTATTTTTTTTGCCACTTTTTTCCAGATCTATATTATAGTAGATCTAAAAAGTAAATATAATTTTAAAGATTACTTTAGTCAATAATTGTGTAACTTCAGTTAATAATTGTATAACTTCAAGTACCACCAATAACATCTAAGCCCTTAATCTCACTCATCTAATGGCTACAATTTGGACTCAAGGAGATTAAGGGCTTAGATGTGCTGTAAAATGGACACTCAACATGTGCTAACTTGATGTGACTATTTACCTCTCTCTTCCCTCTCTCCTTAGCCATTCATAGTCTCACTTTCTCACACACTCTCTCACCTATAAATTTTCTATCTCTCTTTCTTCAAATCAGGTTTATGAAACCAAAAATTCTTATCTGTTCATCAACTCACTCTCATATTTTTGTGCGTTTTAATTTCCGCGTAAAATACAAGTGGTTTAATAAAATGCAACGTACATCTTCATACGGACTCCGATTAAGGCGAAACAAAAGTCTATCTTTATTATTTTTTCGAGCCCGTTTCAATGATGATATTTTCGTATACAATTGAAATTTCAAAGTAATCATTACTGCTCAGTTGTACTCGAAAACTCGATTGAGTTTTTTGAAATTACTGTTTAATTTTTTTTTTCATATCTACTTTTTTTAATTGTTAATTGCAATTATTTTCTGAAGATGGAGATTATTACGATGATGATGAAAACGATGAGAATGTATATTCGGAATAAATTTTGTATAATTTCAGTTTTAAAGAGTGTAAATTTAATGTTTTAAAAGTGTAATTGTAAAGAATCAATACTGTAACTGTAATGGACAAGTAGTGTAATTGCAAAATTGATTTAAAGTAATTATTATTTTCATTAGGTCAAATAAATAGACGTCCATTTTAATTATACTTTAATGTAACTTTAATGAACATGTTGTGTAACTTTAATGAACAACAAGTGTTATGATAATAAGCGAGATGTGTAACTGTAATGAAGAATGAGTGTGACTGTAATGAACAATGAGTGTAACTGTAATGAACAAGTGGTGTAATTGTAATGAACAACGAGTGTGACTATAATGAGTAAATTTTATAACTATAATGAAGAATAACTTGAGTTTGTGTTCTTTTTTTTTTTCTTGAATGAAGTGTAACAATAATTAATAATCAGTGTAACTTCAAGTCTGATTTGTGTAACTTTAATTAACAACTTGTGTAACTTCAAGTCAAATATGATGTAATTTTAAATAAACGTCAATTTTTACTTCATAACTTCAATAATAGTAATATCAAATATATGAGTAACTTAAATAATTAAATTTAAAAATATAATGTAACTTTAAATAAAATCGAGGAGTACTGAAAATTTTGATAGGCCAATGGTATATGAAAATAATACCATTGCAACGGGCTCGAAAAAATAATAAATTTAGGCCTTTGTTTCGCCTTAATGGGAGTCCGGATAAAGATTTACGGAGTCTTTCATGTTGTCGCTTTTACTTTACGCGGATTTAATATACTATAATTGAATGAGAGAGAAAAAGTGATTTGTTTGTTGTAAAATGTCAGTAGTAGCCCTGCAACACTCCCTGCAACATTCTCTGCAACACTCTCTCTCCTCCTTTCCCATTTTCCTTTTTCTTTTCGGCCTATAAAGACCCCACATTCTCTCTCAATCTCAACCATTAATCTCCAGCATCTAATGTTTCTAGTGAGAACTTAAGGACTCACTATATATTGTGGACTCAAAAGAATCTTACTCTCTCTTTCTCTCTCTCTCTCTCTCTCTCGCAGAAGAGATATAGATATATAGTATATAGAGATATAGCAAGAGAGAGTATATTAGATATATATATAGATAAGTTCAGATGAGTCCACCATTTTGGTTGAGTCCTTAAGTCCTCATCTAGGCCACTAGATTATACATGAGATGAGTGGATGAGATTAAAAGCATTAAAGACACTCAACCATCAATATTTAATACAAGATTTGAATTTTTGTAACTATAACATAATTTTTGTAACTTTATGACAAATTTTTGTAACTATATTATTTTACGAGTGTAACTTCAACTTTTGACAGTGTAACTTTATCTAATTTATTCATTTTTGAGTGTAACTTCAACCGTTA
>JAIUZE010031332.1:0-17811 GCA_022085475.1 Heliosperma pusillum | reverse complement strand
TTTTGTAGGAATTCTGATGATTGAAAATGTTGAGCTACAAATTGGGTAAATTGCATTCTCTTGAGGATTAGAGTATTAGTAGAGTTAGTACTATCGGATTTTTGTAGATCTTCCTGCCGACTTTATCTTGATCTTCATATCCCTAAGAGTTCGATTTGTTTTGTTTTTGCGTATTTTGTATACATTCTCATATCCTGAATTGTGTTTGTGATGCTTGAGTCGCTCTCTGTACGTGTAATGTCGTGTTATTTTGAGTTTATCTTTGAGAAAATCTTCAAATTTCCATACTGTATTCCAAATTTAACTTTTCAAAGAAGTCTAAAGATGGATTTTGTACCCTCTTTTTGGAGAAAATAGATTTCTTTTGCTTTTATACTTGGATTATGCGTTGGTTGGATGTTTGGACTTGTTATTGGAGACGTCTGGTGACTAGTCCTACACTTACTAACACTTGTTTAATTTTCGATTTCACTATTTCGACATTGATTTGATTTTTGATAGCTAGAGTTCTCGTTCGCGACGGGCACTCTTGAGATCCGTAAATAAAGTTTCGCACTTATGAAAGATTTCCTTAAACTGTTTTCGAGATGAACCTCGTTTCATAAATTTTCCCCTTATAAAAGTTTTCGTATTAATTTTGAAAACCGATTCTTGTCCCTGATACTTTTGTTTTCTACTCTCAAGTTTCGAGGACGAAACTTTTTAAAAGGTTGGGTGATTGTAACACCCACAAATGTACCCTATTTTAATAGTAAAAATATTTTACGGATACTTTTCAGCGAAATTTAGTTTTAGTTTAGAATTTAATTTCCCGTGTCGAATTTGGAATTTCCGAGTTCGTATTTGGATTTTACGCGAAATTTCAAGTAAATCCCGTCTTAAGTCGTCTTTGACTTTTTCTTGACTTTTTCCTCATACTCCCTCATACAACCTCCTAACCTAATTCATACTCTCACAACTCAAACTTACTTCATCACTAAGAAAACCAAAGAAAACCTTGCCTCCATTTTTGATCCGTCTTATAATCGTCATAACTCCTTCGTTTTTCGCTCAAATTCACGTAAGTTCGTCTTATTCTTCCCCTCTCATCTTCCTCTATCCGTATTGGTAATAAAATTACCGTCTTTCTCGCTTTTCAATTTATCCGTCTTTCTCAAAGGTGAATTATATTAATCTTTTATTATCTAATTGTAGGTGGAGACTAGGAAGGCTTAGAAATCGTTTAAAGGCGCATAAAGGTAACGGTGAAGGGTTACTCGATATCATTTACGTGTTTTATGTGTTTTCTATGTTAGTAATCATATTTAGATTAGGATTAGTAATCATAGGAATTGTGTTGTTGAAGATGGTTGTTGTTAGTTGTTAATTGATATGAGAATTGATGGTTTGTGATGATAAATGAGGATTTTTATTGATAACATGTTGGGATTTGATCGTGCCTGAGTCCCGTGTAGGACGCTGGCAGCGTTACTCGCTGCCGACTGCAGTTTTCCTGCACTGACCCCTTTTTGTAAAATGATCATATCTACTTCGTTACTTGCTTGTTTTGAGCTTGTGACATCCCGTTGGAACCGTAATAGGATAAGCTATCACCTCCATTTATAATTTCTGAATTTTCATATCTAGATCTCTAGTTATGACCGTTTGAAGTGGACCCTTATTTTAGTTGGTTTCCAAACAACGTTGTTTTGGAGAGGTGATCTATGTTTTTATTCATTATGCTTCATAAACTTGTTCTAATGCTTATGTATCATGTATTGATTCATTTTTATCATAGTTACGTTATATAAGTCCCTATTCCTCATGTTTTTGTGATGGTTTTTAGTATGTCCCAACTTTAGTCGGTTTTTACACATGTTCCGGTTGAGCACTATTTGTTATGTGCTTTGTACTCTCATTCCCTTGGCTACCCTACTCATTCCAACGTTCGTAAGGCTGGAATGTCGGAACGGGGAGGTATCCTACTGCTTAATTGCATGTGTTAGTGGGCATACGACGACGTTGTTGGGAGTTGAACGCTATGCGTTGATCGACCCGGCCGTCAAATGGTGTGTACTTGCGAGGTGGTGTTATTTGCATGTAGCGTACCGCTTGTTATGAGGCTTGGGCTATTTTCCGCCTCTTTCGTGAATTGATCTACCGAATTTGGGGTACTCGGCATATATATTGTAAGCCCGAGTCTTGGATGCGAAACGTTTATCGCATGTCGAACCGGAAAATGTGATTTCGGGATTCTGGCCATATTTATAACTATAGGACCGCGGTTATGTATATCGTCGTTCATTACAATTCTAAACCAGGAGGAAAATAGTCTACATATACGAAATGTAGCATCGTGTATGAGTTCAGGGAAATGTGATCCCGTGGATGCCTTTTAATCATTCTTGCCGGGACACGGTGCTAGTGCGTTTCATTTACCGTGAGATTTGTCGTCTTTGTGTCGTTGTGTTTGGATGCGTGATTACATGATTGATTATTCCATGATCATTGCATGACTTGGCATGGTTTGTTTGTCGAGTCTCAATCTTATCAAACTTATACCGCTAACGGTGAGATGTAAGCCCTAGTGAGCGTATTCGGTTGCCTAAGAGTGTCTTCCCCGAGTCTTTGTATCACATGATGGATTCAGATTTTTATTCCATATGGTCTTATCATTAAATATTGAATTGCCTATCTATCCTTATCGTATTTCACAAGTATATCTATATATGCATGCTTCTATTTTGTATTTCCTTTTATGTACGTTTAATGTGATATGGCTGGGAGAACCCGGAGTTACTCCCCACTGACTGTGGCGTTCATGTTTTTCATGGATGAACAGGTTGCTTGATTGGATGGCTTTTTTCTTGTGGTATTTTGGGTTCGGGTGTGAGCTAGCGGGCGTTGTCCCGGGATTGAAACACCTCTAGACGATTTTAGCTAGTTTGCTAAACACTTTGACATTTATAACATTTTGAGAGACTTCGTCTCTTTGTTGTATTTCGTACTTTAGTTTGTAATATTTGACACTCCTCGTATACTTCTACTTGCATGTATAAAAGTTTTTAAAATACCGTATTTCCGCTAATTACTTCACATGCTTGTATGTTTTTATTTTCCGCATTCGCGAGGGTTGTCACATTTACTGTTTTACAAATATGCTGTGATCCATTAGGGGAAGGTGAGCAGGTGATCGCAGGTAAGCATTAGCTTGCGTGGGATCAAGGATGGGATCGGCGAGTGTGTCTAGCTTCCGCGTGTCAGTTGGGGTCTTGAACCTTAGGCTCTTTAAACATTGTTATTCAGTTTTGACATCTTAATATTATGGATTTGATATTTTGGTCATATGGTATGCCATCTGTTTGGTTATGTATTTACATTTAAACAGCAACCTAATAAATATTATTTCTTAATGGCTTGTTATGATATTTACTACCTCGGGCAAACGAGATGGTAGCACTCTGATGTGCTAAGGGGGTCTTCTAAGGCACCTTGGTGTATGGGGGTGTTACAAGGACAAGGACACCAAAAGCTCAGATTCAAACGAGCTCGATTTTCAAAGAGCTAGAAGGTATGATCATAGTCTAGCATGACTATAATTGCGCTTCTAGAGAGGCAAACCGTGTTTTATGGTTTCTAGACAATATTTGTTTCATGTTATAAAATATAAGAAGTAAGTCAGAGATTGTGGAGAGATGTGTATTTCTCATTAAAATAAAGGGGTATATATACACGGAGATAAATGAGAGTTATGTCCTCGGAAAGTAGAAGGACAAATCTAGAAACATCCTACATTGAGAGACATTTAAAGACATTGATAATACTTGTGACTTATGGGCATCCACACAATACGCTTCACAATACTCCCCCTTGGATGTCCATTCCTGTAAATACGCTGGTGAAGTTGCCTCATTAAAAACCTTACCAGGGAAACCCAATGGGAAAAACCATGGTTAAGGGAAAACGAGTACAACACGTACTGGATAAACATTATTTTTTCAAATCTTGATAACTTCAATGTTCATATTTTTTAGAACTTACAATCTGGATGTAGTCATTCATGATGACACTTGGATCTTCATTTTAAATAATACATTCACAATTCTGATAGGATATAACTTCAATTCTTGCGAAAGTTGACATAATATTATATGTCTAAAATGTGACACGCCGCGATTTCGTAATAAAGTAAACACATAGTTTGAAGCGGAAAATACGAGATTTTTAAAAACTTTAAATGCAAAACCGCGAATGTCACTATATTATAAAACCAAAACATAGTTTAATAAATCGTTAAGACAAATGTTACTTAAATAAACGCAAGGGATCCTTATCCCTTGATAAAAACACAAATAAGATATCAACTAATGTAAACTAAAACGCTAAGGGTAAATCGTTGTAAGTACAACGCTCGCTAGCTCACTCGTCATATCCCATGCAACACCAACCTGCTACCTGATCATTAATGAAACATAAATGCTACAGTTAGTGGGGAGTAACTTGGCGTTCTCCCAGCCATATCACATTATAACGTACATAAACAAGTATAGAACACATATCATCATTCATACATACATATCATGTGAAGTATAAGTAGAACATTTCATAATAACATTACATAGGCATATGAAAAATCCATTACATCATCATCATACAATATTGACTTAGGGAAGACTCCTCTTGGCAACCACATACGCACTAAGGGCTTCCATCTCTCCATTAATTACATGTGCTTGAGAAGGTTAGAGACTTGACAATCCAACCAATCATAAGCATCTAGCAATTCCAAGTACACAATCCAATATGTGATCAAATATAAGCAAACACACTATCACGATAAATGACACGGGATATAAACGTCCACGGGATAAGGCGTTTCCCTGAACCGTATGCGATAAGGCGTTTCGCACACAAATGACTATAATTCTCTCGGTAGGACGACAATTATAAGACGGTCGTAGTCTAAATCTGGCCAGATTCTCAGTAGATGGGCGTTTCCCGATTAGACAACTGGTAAGGCGTTCCACATCTAAGACTCGAGATAAGGTGTTTCTCAGGTACCCCAAATAAGACAAGGGCAACAAACGGAAGAGGGCGATAGAGCACAAGTATCCAACTCCAGCTTATAAGCATGGAGGGGAAGTCTAATAAGTCAAGCAATCACGCTACATGCAATGACACCACCTCGCAAGGCTACAACATTTGACGGTCAGGTCGATCCAAGCACTGCGTTCGCTTCCTAACAACGTCGTCATATCTCCACTAAATAAATGCACAAGCATTAAGGTTACACCTCCATCGTTCAAGTATAACGAGTATAGGGCTGCAACCGAGAAATGAGATTTCAAACATCCAATAAGAAAGACTCGATCCATTATTTATGTCAAAACTGACTAGAAAGGGGAAACATGCTAAAACCGTCACTAACATGTGATAAAGGCATGTGAGATATCATAAGGTCTAAATGTGAATATTAAATGTGATTGTCATTACATTGATTTATAAGATAAACAAACTATATCAATTGTCACAAATGAAGATATATTAAAAATAATAGAAAAAGGGGAAACAGGGGGTCCTAGACAGTCAGGGGGACCAGCGGCCGGCTACCCGGCTGGGCACCACGCATACACCAAACAACAACATCAACAATCATAGACTCCTAGCCAGTCATGGTGAACGACGACAGACAACCTGGCTGGGGCTCACCATCCATGCCAAAGTCGAACAAAGGGAGAAGAAGGGGGACTCCCAGCCGGTGGGGCGGCAACCGGCTATCCTGCTGGGACACACGCTACAATAAAAATCAACATATATCATCAAAGACTCCCAGCGGGTGAGGGTAAGCGGCGGCCGGCCACCCGGTTGGGACACGCATATGTTCAAAGTCAATGAAATTCAACCAACAACAATGAGAGAACTACCAACACAGTGCACAAAAATCCTTCCCAAACACCAAAAAAATCAAATCCAATGTTACCCAATCGATTTTACCAATATTAATCATCATCGAATCTCATTAAATTCTACATAAGAATATCCAATCATTACATATAATCATTTAAAGAATAATGAGGCAACATTTATGACAATAACACAAGTTTAACACAATAAATGAATGAATCCAACAACATTAACATGAATTTTCATAAGTTAAGCATATGAGATGTAATCAACATATAAATGAGTAGTAAACATATAATCATGCTAGAATACGACAAAGAACTCAACTTTCATGTGAAATACTATTTCCAAACATAAACACATAAGAAGTGATATCGAGTAACCCGTCTACGTTACCTTGTGAAGCATCTTATAAGCTTCCGATCTTCATCTAAAGGATTAGATTCTTTCTCCGGTCTTCATAGCTTCCTCCGAGACAAGTAAAAATCAAAGCTTTGGGACGAAATCCTTTTATAAGAAAAGATGAGATTTTTGGAAAGCAACAAGGATTAAACTTTATTAGATAGAAAGGAAGAGGAAGGAGAGGAGATTCCAAAACAACAAACGAATTTAAATTTGGTTGAGGAATGAAGCTTTTATGAGAGTTCTAATGGAGATGGAAGGATGAGTTTTAATATAGGAAAATTAGGTTCTTTGGGAGGGAGGAGGAAGGTAGAGTTTTATGAAAAATGAGGAAGGAAGGTGAGGATATGAGATGGGTTGGTTCAACTTTACAAAATAAGAAAAGGCCCAAAATCTAAGGTGGATCCGTGTCCACCAGAATTTCGCGTAGAATTCAAATCCGGACACCAAACAAACTATTAAGACACGGTTTTGACCGAGCTACAATAACAATGAGATTATTGAAAAATTGAAAGGTAATAACAACAAATTATCAAATTTAAAATATTTTAACAAATAAAAAAAAATGTGTATTATAAAATCTACGATTTATTATTTACTCATTATTATAAAATCGGGGGTGTTACAATCACCCCTGCTTTTAAAAAGTTTCTTCCTCGAAATTTGAAAGCAAAAGTTAGGACATAAATTGGTTTCTCAAATTTGGCATCCAAAATACTTACACGGAACACTAATAGTTCTTGTCGTGCACACAAGAACACTAATATTCCAAAGTAAAGAGAAGACTAAAATAAAATCATACGATGATAAGTGCAGAACCAGTCATTAGACGTCTCCAATAATGAGTTCTAGCACCCAACCAAATGCAAAATCCAAAATTAGGGTAATACAAATCCATCTACGCAAAACAAAAGTAGAAAAATCCATTTTCAGACTTCTTCGAAAGGATAAATTTGAAACACAACATAAAAATTTGAAAATCTTCTCAAAGCGCAAACTCAACAAAACTAGACATTTCACACTCATGGAAGTAATTTGAGCATCCAACTCACAATCAGGGTAATAAAAGATAAACACAACGAGTAAAATGAAACAAAAGGCTTATCGAAAAGAATATGAGCGGAATCAAGGACGAAGTCTTAAGAAAACCATTAGATAGAGGGTTAACTAGAAGGGCAACGACAGATGAAAGATATACAAATATATATTTTAGTCCCAAAAGAAAGCATGACAAGATAGATAAGAGAGAAATGAACAGCAAAGCTTTCGCTCAAAGAGGGAGATAGCCTAAGAATGGGGAAAAATACTAAACACTCCATTCCAATACCAAAATCATTATGATCAACGTCTCAGGCATTTGTGCCAAAACCAAACCATAGCCACTTCATTCTAGGGGCTTTATCCATTTAACATCGCAAAGTCCGCTAATAACCTAGTCCTCAAGGGAATGTAACTGATCTCGATTACACCTTAACCGCATCTAATTATTAGATCCGACAAAATCCTTGACAATCACAAGATCAAAACTACGAACCCAAACTTAAAGACATTTCTCATTCACAAACAACAAAATCTCAAGAGAGAACAATTACAAATTCAAATCATATATGGCCAAGCACATGGCGATCAGACAAATATTCAAATCATCTAGCATATATATAAAACTCAAAATGCATCGATCTTCACTTATGAAAATATTCCTCAAACTTTGGCCTCCAGGCTTAGTTACCGTAAAGTAACGTCTCTTGTAGAATCCAACATTTAGAGACATATAATTTCGAAATGATCTCCATGGCAACTATTATGATAATAACCAAAATTGAACTATCATTCCAATAAACTCGAACTTCGAATTAACACCACAACATCAAGCTCGAAAATCTAAAGTCACCAAGAGAGAATACATCATAACTATTAGGATCCATCCTAGAGATTAAGTTTTACATCCCATGATCAAATACAACATGAATTTTGCTCAATCTAAAAACATATTCTAGCTCAAGAATCCCAAAATACATCAGAGTTATTCTCTGAGCCAAGAAAACGGGATATCCAATCCACTAGAGGAAAGATAAAGCAGCAACGAGTTATGGAACGTTAAAGAGTCTCAAGAAAACACGAGATTAATATGGCACGAGATTAAAAGAGAGGAACGATGAAAATAACGAGGCCATAAGTAAGAGACAACACAGATAATAGAGTTATGATGATATCCGAGTAAGAAAGAACATATGAGATTGTGATTTCTTAAAGATCAATGACGACAAAAACTTGCAAGAATGAAAATGGAAAAAGATAATGGTACGAGATTAATAGATATAAGGTTAAATCCACAAAATTTCTCCTTTCAAACTTAGGGTAATGGTAAAACAACTTATCCTTTTAACTAAGGTCTCTCACAAGTCACAAGGGACCACCGTACCACGATTCACCAAAATAATGTACACCTGAATTCGACAAATCGAGGACTTCCTAAATCATCCATCCTTTCATATAACACGGATTCCCAAACATGAAATCACAACCCAAGAATAATAACATTCTCTTAACTCCAAAATACGACACAACCTTAAAGGTTCCAAAAATCGAAGGACTAACAAAGACTTATCTACACTAGTCCTTTTTCAACTCCTATATTCCACAAGGTAGAACACCGAACCAAACGTCATCAACAAAATCATAAAGCATTTCCATCGTAGCTCACCTAATCAGTTATCACTCATATCCATAATCCTCAAGTGAAAACACCAAAATGTGTCGTGTTTAGTAGTGTTTATTAGGTCCGTTTAATGTACTTTTTACGGGACGTTAGCATCGTTTTATGCTAACCTTAATCCTTTTAGTTATGTCGTTATTTGGTATTTTTAAGTCATGTTTTAGAGTCAAGCCCGAAAGTCAACTAAAGTCAAAGTCAAACCCGAGACCCGATACCAAAACCGACAATTGGAGTGGGCTAGGAGCAAATTATCAATGCAAGAAAAGCAAGTCCAAAGGGTCAATGGAAGTCAAGGTAAGACTAGCATTCAAAGGGGTCAACAAAAGTCAAGGCGAGCAACCAAGAGTAAAAACTGGCAGCTTAAAACGCTGCCAGCGTCACCGGAACGCTGCCAGCGTCCCACGTTGCTGCCAGCGTCCGTGGGCGTTGTTAGCATCCTGGCCTGGGACACGTGTTTCTTCATTTTCCGTCTTGTCATTTTGAGTCCCATTTCTCGAAGGCCCTAGGTTTCTGAAGCAAGGGTATAAAAGAACCACATTTTAGAGTGAGAAGAAATTCCATAACATTCCATAACAAAGCACAAAACACATTGGAATTCTCTCATTTTTGGTTCTTCATTTTGGCTTGTAACGTTGAGTTGAACTTTATTATTTGGGTTGTAATTCTTGATTATGGGTAACTAATCTTCTATTTCTTAGTGTAATTGGAACAAGTTTTCCTCTTTTAGCATTGTAAGACTCTTTGAACCTCTTCTTCTTTAGTTAATACCATTTTCTCATGTTTATTTTCCATTGCTGAATGAATTATTGTTGAGACTAACCATCTTAGCAAGTGGTTTGTTTAATTAGTGCTTTGTCTAGATAATTTTGGTTAATTTGTTTTGATATAGTTGAAGCAACCTTAAAAGATTGAAACTTTGGTTTAAAGTTGGAATCTTTTAAGTGGAATTTGGTTTATTGTGTTGTTACAACATGGTTTAGTGTTTTATTACATGATTCTAGCTTGTTTCTTTGGTTTTGTTCATAAAGCTTGCATCTTTGATTTGGGCTCATGTTTTAGTGGGTGTAAATTGGGTTGTAAAGGGTCATCCTTGGTTAAGTTAATCCTTGTTGACTAATTTCTTAGAATCTTGTATTAGATAACTAGAGAAGAGTGAAAAAGAATTTTTTTTACTAATTGTTGGGAACTTGGGAAAATTACACTAAGTTAGTTTCTTTATATTTGAATATTTGAATCTTAAATACTTGTTGGTTATTTTAGACTTGTTAATCAATTTCTCAAATCAAACTTTCTCCATATGTGTTATCCTACATGTTTTTGTCATTGTTAATATCATAGTTTGTAATTAATTTAAGTTTGTGTCTTAATTAGTGTCTTAATTAGTGATTAGAGTAATTAGTTAGAAATTGGTTTTGTTAATTGGTTTTTAGAGATTAGTTAATTTAGTTAATCCCGCCTTCTCTTGGGTTCGACCATATTCTTACCATTTACTACCTTTATTTAAGATAGTTTGTGTTTGTTTAGGAGATATAAATTGTTATCTGACCATAGCTAATTAGCGGAATTAACGACACGTGAAATAAGCTCGTCAAATTTGGCGCCGTTGCCTGGGAAGGCAATATAGCTAAAAATTAAATTGAAACTCTTGTTAGTGTCATAAATTGTTTAGATTGTTTTTCAAATTTTTTTAGCTTATTAGTTACTTTGTGTGATATGCTCTTGGGTTGCTATTCTTGTTTCCTTAGCCAACCTTATTGAAGTTACTAATTTGTGTTGTAGAGTTGTTTTAGAGTGTATGCCTAGGTCACAAGAGGGAATTGGTGACGAAGATATTGATCCATCTTCAAGTAGCATATCAAATTGGTTATTTTCAAATCCCCTTTATAGGAGACCTTTTTGGAGGGAACCTAGTGAAGAGGAAGTGGAAAATAATATTTTTCAAGAACAACCGGAAGAAGAGTTTGAGTCACCACCTAGGATACCATATCCATTGAAAGTCCTTTACCCACCTAATATGGAGGAGGATAATAGGACAATCAGTGAGATTCGGGCAAGGAATTATGAGGAGCAACCCCTTTGTATTGCATATCCTCCCATGGGGGATGTGAACTTTGAGCTCAAAGGTTTCTTCGTCCACAACTTACCTAAATTCCATGGCATGACGGGGAACGACCCTAATAGACACTTGGTCGAGTTTCATATGATTTTCCTACGTGCTACTCCCCAAGGGGTGACCGAGGATCAATTAAAGTTAAGGGCATTCCCTTTTTCTCTTCAAGATACCGCGAAAGAATGGCTCTTTTGCCTCCCGCTCACTCCATTACCACGTGGGTGGGCTTGAAGAAAACTTTTCTTGAAAAATATTATCCGGATTCAAGATACAATCACTCCAAGAAACTTATCACTACTATTGAACAAGAAGTGGGAGAGACCCTTTATGATTATTGGGAGCGTTTCAAGAGTCTTGTGGCAAGATGCCCATACCATGGCATGTCGGGAGATGATTTGTTGACGGCTTTCAATGAGGGGTTGTGCCAAAATAACCAAAGAATGATCATTGCCGCCACCGGAGGTGGAATTGACACCCTTAATGTGGCCGAGGCCAACAATATTATCGATAAATTGGCAATGAACACAAGAAGCTATGGAAGAAAGAGTAAAAGGGGAGGGGGCTCTAGGAATGTATCCTCCATGGAGAATCCTTATGCATCTCAAAACCACATGATCATGCAATAAATGGGTGAACTTAAAAGTATGATGTCAAACTTGGTTGTTAACAAAGGTAACTCATTCTCTCAACACCCCGAACCAATTGAATGCTCATATTGTGGGGGTGACCATGCCACCAACACATGCTACATCATGATTGAAGAAGAAGCAACTATGGAAAGTGTTAATGCTATGAGGTATGGGAATTACAATTCAAGGAACCCAAGTGGAGGGGGAGTGTACAACCAAGCGGGGAACCGCGACCTGTTGGGATGGGGAGGCGATAAGTCGAAAAGCTTTGAAAACGGTCAAATCAATCATTTGAGAGCCCAAAATCCCACCCAAAACCGGAACTCCAATTTCCAATAAAACCCACAAAGAATTTACAACAATCAAAGGCCCAACAATTTAAATTTCCCAAGCAACTCTCAATCTCAAAACAATGCTCAAAGACAATCGAACCAAGGCTCCATTCAAGGAAATTCTTCTTCTCAAGGGAACTTGAGTGACATTTTGCTAACACTCCTTGCCAATCAAGAGAAAGATAGGGAGGAGGCAATGAGAGATAGAGAAGAGGCAAGGAAGGATAGGGAGGCAAACAACCTTAGGGTAAGCAACTTGGAAACCCAACTATCCCAAATAGCCTTCAATATGTCAAAATCTCAAGCCTTAAGCTCCACAAGATTCCCATCTCAAACCATCCCACCACCTAGGGAGAATGCTAGTGCCATTACCTTAAGGGGAGGCAAGGAGTTGGAGGTACACCCCCTTGGAAAAGGCAAGGAGAAGATGAAGAACCTTGAGATGGAGACCGTGGAAGTTGAAGACCAAGGAGACTTAGTAATTGGTCATGGAGAGCTATCAAGGAATGGGGAAGGGACATCCACAAGCAAGGACCCCAAGGGAGACACTTCAAAGATGGGTAAAGACATTATTGATGATGATGTAGTAGAGGAATACATACCGGAAGTCCCATTTCCTAGTGCTTTGATAAGCACAAGGAAGTATGACAAGGAGACCAACTTGTATGAAACTTTCCGCAAGTGTGAGGTAAACATTCCTCTTCTTAATTTGTTAAATAGTGTCCCTAGGTATGCAAAGTTCTTGAAAGAACTTTGTACACCTAAGAGAAATCCTAAGAAAGGAACCAATAGGGTTAGGGCGAGTGAGCATGTTTCTGCAATTTTCAAGCAAAAAATTACAAAAGAAATGTGAAGACCTGGGCATGTTCACCATCCCTTGCACCATTGTAGGGCAAAGTTTCAAACATGCCATGTTAGACCTTGGAGCCTCTATTAACGTCATGCCCATATCCATCTATGAGACCCTAGGCTTAGGACCTTTGTCGAAGACCGGGGTGGTTATTCAATTAGCCGATAGGTCTAGTGTCTATCCCAAAGGCTTGATAGAGGATGTACTAGTAGAGGTAGATAACTTTGTCTTCCCGGCGGACTTCTATGTGTTAGACATGGAGTCTAGTTCAAGTGCCACTCCCCTTCTCCTTGGTAGGGCATTCATGAAAACCTCTAAGACCAAGATTGATGTGTCAAACGGATGTTTGACAATGGAGTTTGAGGGAAAGAGATTGACCTATAATATCTATGACTCTATGAGACACCCTAGTGATGTTCAATCTTGTTTTTTCTTAGATATTTTTGAGCCTTTGGTACATCAAATGTACAAGTTATGTGATAGGGACCCACTTGAGGTGGCCTAACTAACAATGTGGAAGAAGAGGGTTTGCGGTTTTTGTTGTCGGTTGATGTGCAGGAACATATCAAGGACTTGGAAAAAGAAGAGCCACTAGACACTTATGAAGAACTCAACATCATCGAGGTGCTGAAAACAGAGGACTTCAGTGGAAAACGCTGGCAGCGCTCCACGACGCTGCCAGCGTCCCCCAGCGCTGGCAGCGTTTTGTTCTGGAGAACCTACCCGAGCTCTTTGCTTTGAGCATACCCCTACACAAGCCCCTTCCCTTAATTGTGAAGCCCCCGAAGGTCGAGTTGAAGACTCTTCCATGTCATCTAAAGTATATCTTCTTAGAGGACAACCACACCCTACCTCTTATCATCTCAAGCACACTAAACGAGGAACAAGAGAGCAAATTGGTAGCATTGCTTCACAAACATAGAGATACATTTGGGTGGAGCATAGCGGACCTCAAGGGAATAAGCGCGGTGACTTGCATGCACAAGATAAGACTTGAAGTGGATGCCAAACCGGTCCGACAACCCCAAATGAGGCTCAATCCATCAATGGCGTAGGTAGTGCAAGAGGAGGTAATTAAACTTTTGCAAATGGGCATCATCTTCCTTATTTTTGACTCCCGTTGGGTTAGCCCAACTCAAGTCGTGCCTAAAAAGAGAGGAGTGACGGTAGTCAAGAACGCACAAGGACTCTTGGTCTCCACCCGACCACAAACCGGTTGGAGGGTGTCTATTGACTACCGCCGCTTGAATGCAGTTACTTTGAAAGATCATTTCCCGCTACCATTTATTGATCAAATGTTAGAAAGACTAGCGGGAAAAGCTTTCTATTGTTTCCTTGACGGGTACTCGGGATATTTTCAAATCCTAATCGCACCCGAGGACCAAGTCAAGACCACATTCACATGTCCGTTCGGTACATTTGCATATCGTCGAATGCCATTTGGTCTATGTAATGCACCGAGAACCTTCCAACGGTGCATGTTGAGTTTATTCTCCGACTTTGTAGAAAAGATCATAGAAGTATTCATAGACGATTTCTATAAGTTTCTTAAACTCGATATTAGACATTTCTAATATCATTTTACAATTATTTTACTCTTAAACTATGTAGATCTTATGCATGCATAACATAAATACAAATAAGGAAGAAGAAATTGTTCCTTACATTGATAATAAACGATTTTGGGCACAAGATTAGGACTCCTTCCTAATCTTTTTCTTGAGCTTATAATGTTAGGGATGAAATTTTAAGTCCTTAGTATAAGAAATCTCCTTTTGTTGCACCAAGACTATACCCAAATCTCTACTATATTATTAATATAAGTAACAAAATAGAAGCCTTTAAGATATATTTTCTAATAACTCTTATTACTACCTTAGTAATTTATTAGAATTTTATGAACTCTAGTTTTAGGAAAAACTTCTTAAGTAATTTCTAGTGTGAGAGTAGAGTGAGTTTTTATGAGATATAAGCATGGATAATCATCTAATGAAAAATGAGAACTTCTTCTTCTTTTAGGGTGGGGTGGCCGGTTGGTAGCTCTTGGGAAGAGCCAAGCATGCTCCACTTTTTGTCTTATCAAAATAATAGGGTAGGCTAGTGTTAGGGTAGAAATCATGTTGTTTCATCCTTAATAAGAACAACAATCATGATCTACACTCCTACCATTTAGCTCACCAAAACCGGTGCATCACACCATAATATGGGTGTCCATTTTATCTTTGTATTTTGTCATTTGTCACATATGTGACATTTGACATGTAACATGTAATTAGGCTTATAAATGTACATTTAACTAATTTAAATGCAATTTCATAACAAATAAATTAGACTTAACATTTTAAGTCACATTTTATAAATATATGTAAATAAAATGGGTCATCTCATATTTGGTTAATATAATCTACAACAGTTTGTAATTATAATCGACCAATTTCACTTATCTCAAATGTTTCATAAACATAATGCATTCTTAGTAATATAACAATTAAATTACTAAAATGAATCTTATTTAATCATATTACAATAAGATATAATTCTCACTAACAATTTAAACTTGGTTCAATTTAAGGGATTAATTAATCTGTATCGCTATACAATTAATTAATGTACATGATTAGGGGGTTGTCTTTTAGGTGTGACCTCAAGGGATCAACTGATCACCACCGTCATACGACAGTAACGTCAAACTCAATTGAGCTAATCGTTACCGATTTATGTTGACCAGTTGACTATAATATTAATCATCCATTTGTATTCTTATTTTCGAGATTTAATTATATGATCGCACTATTGTTGAGGACACTTACTCCAACAATCTCCCACTTGTCCGCCACAAGTGTGCGTCACCAATTCTCTTGTCCTATTATAATCTCCCACTTAATGCAAAGTGTCTTGCAGGTCATACATGCATTTGATCATATCATGAGTGGTTTCCTCGATATGGAGAGTAACTGTCTGACCAAAATTATCTACCATAGATACCTTCCGAGCGTGGCCACGCATTTTCAGCTTACTCCTCCTCGAGTGGCCTTGAGATTTTAAAACAACCCTGACAAGGGATGGACAAATCCTATCGCACTATTCCCTTCGAATAGCCATAGCTCATCATGACCCGAAAGATGCCCATTTGACCCCAGTTACGAAGGTCGTAGAGAATAAATCAAAGTCACTCTGAAACTGTGCCATCTTAGGCGAATAGTCTTTAGTCAAAGAATTGACTCAAAAGAATACTAGTAGCTTTTGCCACGACCAGGCTACAAGAATTGCCAGAATTCTATAAGCGGTCACTGCCCGACAGATTGTCTCTTACAGTCTGTCTATGTGATCGATTGGTCATCCCTTATGACCCTATGGCACTTGAACTTGCCATCAATCGCATCACACTCTAGTCACTTAGAGATGTCACCTCAATAAGCAACTAGGGGCCAATGCTATGTTAATCCAGTGCACTTTAATGAAGTTGAAAATTGTTTTCACAACCCATTTGTATATAACAAAGCACAAAACGAGTTTTAGAAACTCAAACGATAAATCTGATTATCATATATGAACAATCAACACAATGTTATTGCTTCATATCATATAATCTAAAGTTTATTTTGTCCATGACAATTCATGACGATCTTATTAAATGCAATAAAGGCTTGGGTAGTGAATATACCATATATTCATTTATTCCGACCTTGTGAATTGCTTTTTCCTTCCATCCAACGTTATTCCTAATAACATGAATTCATCTACGTACATGTCTAGATCTCTATCTAGTGTTGGGCTCTTTAACTTGAAAGATGTTCCCACTTGTTATCATGATAACTGATAGATATTTACGTGAAAGGATCTACCATTAGCTCCTTGTAGGCCACCTTATCCTCATCATAATGTACTAGGTATTTATTTGTAGAATTTATAATGATTGACTCTTCAATCATCCTTTTAGTTATTCACTTCATATATAACAATGGTATGCCTATGATGTAACAACCCGAAAAGTACCCAATTTTTCTAGTAA
This sequence comes from Heliosperma pusillum, assembly GCA_022085475.1. NCBI lineage: Eukaryota > Viridiplantae > Streptophyta > Magnoliopsida > Caryophyllales > Caryophyllaceae > Heliosperma > Heliosperma pusillum. The sequence goes on along the minus strand of JAIUZE010031332.1, from coordinate 877 downwards.
AAATATTTACTAACACTTTTAAGCAGACTTAAGTTTTTAAAATAGGAATTTTTGTTTCGAGTCGTATTTTGAAATTCCGAGTTCGTATTTGGAATTTCTGAGAGATTTCATGAAAATCCCGTTTTTAGTCATCTTTGACTTTTCTTGACTTTTAAGTCGTCTTTGACTTTTTCTTGACTTTTTAAAGTCGTCATTGACTTTTCTTGACTTTTAAGTCGTCATTGACTTTTCTTGACTTTTGAGTCGTCTTTGACTTTTCTTGACTCTTAAGTCGACTTTGACTTTCGTTGACTTTTCCGACTCACCCCGTAATTTGAAAGACCGAAATTTTATTTGAAAAATAATAAATTTAATTTATTTTAATTTATTAAGATTTATTTGAATTTATGATAATTTAATATAATTATTTTGAATTTATTCGGAGTTAAAGAATAACTTTTATGATTTAACCCCAAACGTCATTTAACTATTCCCGGGTCAACTTAAGTCCCGAAACCCGACTTGACATGAGTCATACGCCCATGTCACTTTTTTTTCCACTCATATTAGATCTTTTAATTAATATGATTAAACTAATAAAAATATCTAAGATATTTGTAACTTTATCGGTCTGTCAACTTAAACTCCGCAAATCGCGTAAAAACAGACCCGCTTCCTCTCCATTTCACACGTCTCTTTTTCTCCTCTTAAGCCTTGATATTTTCTTTCTTTTCATTACTCACCAACAACTTTTCATTTTACAATCAATCAAATTAAGATCTAATTAATCGTTCTTCATCGTTCTTCATTCGTTCTTCGTCGTTCTTCATTTGTTCTTCGTCGTTCTTGAGCAAAATCATCATAACACCTTCATTTCTTAATTAAATCCGTCCTAACT
>JAIUZE010031327.1:0-12310 GCA_022085475.1 Heliosperma pusillum | reverse complement strand
TAAAGTGATGTTTTGATCTTTATTTGATTTATTGAAAGATGAAAAGTTGTTAGTGAGTAGTGGAGTGATGGTGGAGCCGTGTAAATATAGGCCAATAAGGGATGTCGAGTTTTGAAATTGTTGTTACGTAATTGACTCGCGTTTTACGGTAAACGATTAAATATAATTAACGATAAAGTTAATTATACCAAATATCTAGATATTATGATTATTGTATCAAAAAGAAATGAAAATATCAAGGCTATTAGAGGACTTTTTGGGCCGTGTGGTATGGTGAGGATTCGGTATGTTTTTGCTCGATTTGCGTAATCTTCGTTGACGGATCGATAAAGTAAGTAAATATCTAGATATTTTGATTATTTTAATCAAAATAAATAAAACATCTAATGGTGAGTGGAAAGCGATGACATCAACGTGTGACTCATGCCAAAGTCGAGTTTCGATTTTGTTGCGCGCATTACGATGCGTCGGAAATAGTTAAATGACGTTCGGTTAAAACCGTAAAGTTATTCTTTAAATTCCGAATAAATTCAAAATAATTATATTAAATTATGATAAATCCTAATAAATCTTAATAAAAATAAATCAAAAATATAATTTTTTTTTAAATAAAATTTCGGTCTTCAAAATCGCAAGACGAGTCGGGAAAAGTCAACGAAAGTCAAAATCGACTTAAAAGTCGGAAAAAGTCAAAATGGCTTAAAAGTTCAGAAAAGTTTAAGACGACTTAAAAATAAATAAAAAGTCAATGACGACTTTAAAAAGTCAAGGAAAAGTCAAAGACGGTTTAAAAGTCAAGAAAAGTCAAAGATGACCAAAAACGGTCTTTTCATGAAATCTCTCAAAAATTCCAAATACGAACGCGGAATTTCAAAATACGACTCGGAACAAAAATTCCTATATTAAAAACTTAAGTTCTACTGAAAAATATCCATAAGCTATTGCTTAAGCAAATTGGGTACTTTTTCGGGTTGTTACACAATTAGACAATAAAAGATGAATATAATTCACCTTTGAGAAAGACGGATAAATTGAAAAGCGAGAAAGACGGTAATTTTATTACCAATACGGATAGAGGACGATGAGAGGGAAAGAATAAGACGAACTCTAATGAATTTGAGCGAGAAATGAAGGCGTAGCGACGATTCTAAGATTGATAAAAAAATGGAGGCTAGGGATTTGGGGTTTACTTGGTGAGGAAGAAGTGAAGTTGAATGAGGGTGAGTTAGGGTTTAAGGGAGTATATGAGGGAGTAAGTGGAAAACATGAGAAAAAGCCCAAAAACGTCTTAAGACGTAACTTACTCGGAATCTCGCGTAAAGTTCGAAAACGAACTCGGAAATTCTAAATTAGACACGGGAAATTTAATTCTAAACTAAAACTAAATTTTGCTGAAAAGTATCCGTATAATATTTTTACTCTAAAAATAGGGTAAATTTGCAGGTGTTACACCCTAAGCCTTAATCCAAAATAGGATTAATCCTCTAAGATGCACCCAAGGATTAACCCAATATCCTAGTTTTATTAACTAGATAACAACTAGAATTAACCCTAAATAATACTACAAATATTACTACTTATTAGTAGTATAAGATGTATTTTATATATGTGATTTTATGTGATGAAGGTAGATGATGAAGATGAAATAAGATGAACAATATACAATATATTGTTGTTGTTGTTGTTTTCGGCCAAGATTGAAGAAAATGACCAAATTTTCTTCTTAATTTATCAACTACAAATAACTAAGCATGTGGAGTATTTATAGGGAGTTAGTAGTGGAGTTAGATATAGTCATCATCCACTAATAAGTGTAAAATGAACCAAAGTCTCACCTAACTTGTGAGTGGATTTATTTGGTTCATTTTGGGTATTTTGGGTCCATTTTTGACTTTTGATATTTGCCCCACAATTATTTATAAGTCAAATACTTAATTATCTAGTATAATTAATTATTAATTGGACCATTTATTTATTAAATGATACAAATAATTAAATAATATACTCTTAACTTTTAAGTAATATTGACCAATATATCAATATATAATGGTTCATTGGATACCCATTTAGCTAATATTACAACTCCTTGTAATATTTATAAGCTAATTACCACTACCTCACAATATAAATAAATACCACAAGTAATTTAGTAAATTAACTTTTAATAACTAAATTTCACTTTATTTGATCATATCAAATATTTTGGTCCGAGTTCAAAACTCGATCATCACATTAAAACTCACTTGACTAATCTTTAGTCAATATTAATAAGGGACTAATTGAAATGTATCTTTATACAATATCATTAGTTTTTTCATTGGGGTTCCTCCCTATAGGTGTGACCGAGAGGGATCTGTTGATTACCGCCGTCAAACGACAGTAACGTCTAACTCTAGTCAGCTGAGCGTTACCGATATACGTTAATCAACTGACAAGTATAAAATAAATATATCCCAAATTTATTTCTTTTATGAGATTTAATAATGTAGACACACTATTGTGGAGGACACCTACTCCAACAATAACCAATAACATATTGAATACATATGAGTTTCTCTGATCAATAGTAGAGGCCGCTATCGAGGCAGGCGGGATTAGGTGTTCGATTAAATAACTTCCTAATGCGTACCCTCACCCCTTACTCCAGATCTCTGTGAACACCCGTGTTCATTGGCATCCACGAGAGGCATTCTAGACATAAAATGCTAAGGGTAACGAGTTCTTAGTGTTCATGTCATTACTTTTTGTCTTGACATGACATAAAGTAATCAAACGGTTCCAACTTCCCAAAAAAAGATGTTGGCGACTCCACAAATGCGTATTTCTACGCTTGTCCCTCGTTTCTCCATCTGTTGTTCCCCGTGCACCACAGTTTAGAAAGGATCGTGAATCCGTGTATCACATAAGGAGAAAACATATCCTTATTTTGCATGGTATAATCGGCGACACTGACATAAGGAAGGATGGTAAGGCTTTTTGTCTTTATAATGCACTAGGATAGAGTCTAGGCTTAACAATGTAATCATGTTACTACATCCTGAATAAGAACAACAATTAAAACCTAAAATCCTACCCTTTTGCTCACCGAAACCGGTCACCCCATAAGAATATGGGTGTCCATTTTATTTTTGCATTTTTTCATTTGTCACAAATGTGACATGTGACATGTAACATGTAATTTAGCTTATAAATGTGCATTTAACTAATTTAAATGCAATTTCATAACAAATAAATTAGACTTAACATTTTAAGTTATATTTTATAATCACATGTAAAAAAAAATGGGTCATCTCATGTTTGGTTAATATAATCTACAAGCAATTGTAATTATAATCAACCAATTGTGCTTATCTCAAATGTTTCATAAACATTATGCATTCTTTAGTAATTTAACAGTTAAATTACTAAAATGAATCTTATTTAATCATATTACAATAAAATATGATTCTCACTAATAATATAAACTTTGTTCAATTTAAGGGATTAATTAATCTGTATCTCTATACAACTAATTAACTTACATGATTAGGGGATCGTCCTTTAGGTGTGACCTAAAGGGATCAACTGATCACCACCGTCATACGGCAGTAACGTCAAACTCTAGTAAGTCAATCGTTACCGATTAATGTTAACCAGTTAACTATAATATTCATCATCCCTTTGTATTCTTATTATTGAGATTTAATTAAGTGATCGCACTAATGTTGAGGACACTTACTCCAACAGAGGCAACAATCCCTTTGAAAATCAAGGGGAGGACAATCCAATCTTGCTCAACTACGTATCTCCATGCTTCATGATGATCCGATAATTGCCTTTGTGTGTAATGGAGGTCGAAGAATTGTATTCCAGAGTGTAATGGAGGTTCCTATGACATTTTGAAAGACCTAAAGATCTCCCACTGTGGGTCTGCCCAGTACATATTCAATAACACATACTCATACAATAGATATAGATATCCAATATCACATGATCTATGGTACTTGATCATCAATCTAATTGTATTCTAATCACTTAAATATCATTATTTTCCCAACTTAATGATGTGATTAGGGGACAAAATTAAACTACTTTTCAGTTTTACGAATAGGGTTTCAATAATCAAATCTTATTTGATTGCCTATACTGAATCATATATTATTTTTGGACTTTCATTCAATTAAACCAAGACTGAACGAAAAATAAATTATTATTTAATCAATCATAACAGTTCTCCTTTAGGCCCTGCATACCAGAGCAAATGTGAGTACCACATTTGGTATCAAATACCCAAAAAAGTAGAATCGGTCAAGCATATATCTATCACAAAAATACCTTTAGATTTGGATGTACTAACTCCATCCAACTTATCCTTTAGGTACTTGTAATACCCGCAAATGTACCCTATTTTTATATAGTAAAAATATTAGACGAATACTTTTCAGCGAAATTTAGTTTTAGTTTAGAATTAAATTTCCCATGTCTAGTTTAGAATTTCCGAGTTCGTATTTGGACTTTACGCGAGATTTCGAGTAAGTTACATCTTAAGACGTTATGGGCTTTTCCATGACTTTTTCCACTTACTCTTTCATATACTCTCTCTTAACCCTAACTCACCCTCACATTCAATCTTCTTCTTCCACACCAAGTAAACACCAAAAACCCCAACCTCCATATTTGCTCAAATTTAATATCGATTCTACTCCTTCATTTCTCGCTCAAATTCACTAAGGTTCGTCTAATTCTTTCCCTCTCATCGTCCTCTATCCGTATTGGTAATACAATTACCGTCTTTCTCACTTTTCAATTTATCCGTCTTTCTCAAAGGTGAATTATATTCATCTTTTATTATCTAATTGTAGGTGGTGACCTCCAAGACCCCGACAAAGACTACTTCTTGATAGAAGAGGACATCGACGCGGATTGAAGATGCGAAAAGGTAATGGTAAAGGGTTACTCGATATCATTTACATGTTTTAATGTGATTTCTATGTTAGAAATCGTATTTAGAATAAGGTTAGTAATCATAGGAATTGTGTTGTTGATGATGGTTGTTGTTAGTTGATAATTGATATGAGAATTTATGGTTTGTGATGATAAATGATGATTGTTGTATGTTGACGACAAGACGGAGAATGAAGGAGCGCGTGCCTGAGACCAGGACGCTGGCAGCGTCCATGGACGCTGGCAGCGTCGTGTGAACGCTGGCAGCGTTCCCTGGCGCTGGCAGCGTTTCATGCTGCCAGTTTTTCCCTTGGTCTTGGATGCGAAATGTTTATCGCATGTGGAATCAGAAAATGTGATTCCGAGAGTCTGGCCATATTTAGACTAGGCTCGTATTATTATCGTCGTTCTACCAGGAGGAAATTAGTCTACATATACGAAATGAATTGTATCGTGTATGCGTTCAGGGCAATGTTTTATCCTGTGGATGCCTTTTAATCTTACTTGCATGTACATGGTGCTAGTGCGTGTCATTTACCGTGAGAGATGTCGTCAACGTATTGTACGTTTGAATGGATGATTATATGATTGATTATTGTGATCTTTGGATGACTTGGCATGGTTTGTTTGTCGAGTCTCAATCTTATCAAACTTACGCCGCTAACGGTGAGATGCAAGCCCTAGTGAGAGTGTATGGTTGCCTAAGAGTGTCATCCCCGAGTCTTTCTATAATATGATGGTTACGGATTTGTACTTCATATGCTCTTATCTTTATACATTGATTTGCCTATTTATCCTTCTCGTGTTTCACATGTATATTTATATATGCATGCTTCTACTTTTGTATTTCCGTTTATGTACGTTTATTGTGATATGGCTGGGAAAACCCGGAGTTACTCCCCACTGATTGTGGCGTTCATGTTTTTCATGGATGAACAGGTAGGTTATTTGATTGGATGGCTTTTTGCTTGTGGTATTTTGGGTTCGGGTGTGAGCTAGCGGGGGTTGGCCTCGATGAATCACCTCTAGACGTTGTTGAGCTAGTTTGCTAATAACTTTAATATTTGATACATTTTGAGAGATACGTCTCATGTAGTATATTATACTTTGGTTTGTAATTATTGACATTCCTCGTACTTTTCTAATTGCATGTAAAAAGGTTTTAAAAATACCGTATCTTCCGCTATATAAATCACATGCTCGTTATGTTTTTATTTCCGCATTCGCGAGGGTTGTCACAGTTGGTATCATAGCCTTATCGCTCGCGACGCACACACGTGAACCCTAAACTTAAACTACTTGACCTTGAAATAATAAATGAGAGATGGGTCGAAGTTAAGGATTTTACTTGGTAGTCTATTTGTTTATGCTAAGTGTTAAGATTAACTTGTTTTGCTTTTGTTTCTTATGAAGATGGTTAGACCTCGAGTAGTAGAGAACGTTATGCTAGAAGCTCTTACGCAAGTGTTGAAGAATCAACAAGATGCGGCTATTGCTCTAGCCAACCAAGTTCCCCCTCGTAGAGAAGATAACCACCAAGGAGGCTAAGCTTGGGTGGCAAGCCAAATAGCTAGGAGTAAGATTATACCTTACGGTGGAAAGCCGGACCCTAACGAGTTATCGGAATGGTTCCGAGAAATGGAGAAGCAATTTGATTTATACGAAGTCCGTGAAGAGGACAAGGTGAGGATTGCCAAGCATTTCCTTGTAAGGGAAGCAGATAATTGGTGGGCGATTACTAGTGCCACCGCTACGCTTGAAGACGATTTCAATTGGGCTTGTTTCAAAGCTCTAGTTTAAGGTCGATTTTATCCCAAGGAGCTAAAGCAACAAAGGCTCAAGGAATTTATTGACTTCAAGCAAGGTGACTTGTCGGCACAAGACTCCACCACGGAGTTCAACAAGCTTGCTCATTTTGCTCCGAGGCTTATCAAAGATGACGAGGATCGAGCTTTCTACTACTGCAACAAGCTTAATGCTTTACTTCAAAGTAAAGTGAGGAGGAATACTACTTCCTTTGGGGATTTATATGATGATGCTCTATGGGCCGAGAACTCCATGAAGGCCATTAGGGATGAAGCTATGATGAAGAATCCCTCTCCTTCCTTCTCTCCTAGGCCTAATTTCTTTGGGAAGAGGCCGTTTACTCCGTCTTCCTTCAACTCATATGCTAACACGAGGAGATTCAATCCTCCTCCAAATGCAAGTACAAGAGCTCCCGCTCCTTTCATTCCCCGAGCTACTTCTAACCTGGCTCATAGGCCATATGCTCCTCCTCAAACTCAAGGTCGCTTATGTAACCCTTGTAGACAACCACACCACCCCGGTGTAGCTTGTTTCAACCGACCTTATATTTGCTTCTTTTGCCAAAAAGGTGGTCACCGTTATGATGATTGTCCCGATCGTAAGTTGCCCCCTCCAATTGCCAAACCTAAGGGTTCTATCTTCGTTCTGAGCCGAGCCGAAGCCGACGCTCATCCGGATATAATTACGGGTATGTTCTCGATTTTAGAGCAACCGTGTCTTATTCTATTTGATACCGGTGCTTCTATGTCCTTTGTGTCTTCAACTTATGCTAATAAATTATCTATCAAGCCTACATCTAGTGAGGATACTCCCATATCCTTACCATCCGGAGAAATTATCTCTTGTTCTACTCTGTATCCAAATGTCCCAATCTCTATTTCGGGTACTATCTTTCCCGCAAATCTCCTTAAGTTTCCTCTTAGAGAGTTCGATGTAATTCTAGGTATTGATTGGTTAACATTATACCATGATAGGTTCGAGTGTCGAGATCAAAAGATTGATTTACAGAGTCCTTTAGGAGTTAGAATAACCTATAAGGGATCTCATCCCCGAATGGGTGTGTCTTTGATTTCCACAATGAAATTGGTGAGTATCGTAAGAAAGGGTCACCAAGCATACTTGTGTATGGTGACTTCTACAACTACCTCTTTGCCAGAAGATGTGCCTATAGTTCGTGAATTTGTGGAGGTATTCCCTGAAGACTTGCCCGGGATTCCTCCCGAGTGTGATGTTGAGTTTTCTATTGATCTTGTACCTGGTTCCGGACCTATAGCCAAACCTCCTTACCGTATGGCTCCAACCGAGTTGAAAGAGTTAAGGAAGCAGCTTGATGATATGATTGAGAAGGGTTTCATTCGACCAATTGCCTTGCCTTGGGGTGCTCCCGTTCTCTTTGTGAAGAAGAAAAATGGTTCCATGAGGCTTTGTATTGATTACCGTGAGCTGAACCGAATTACAATCAAGAATAGGTATCCTTTGCCGAGAATTAAAGATTTGTTTGATCAACTAAAGAGTGCTTCTACTTTTTCCAAGATCGATTTGAGATCCGGTTATCACCAAATTCCTGTTCGTGATGCCGATATTCCGAAGACCGCTTTTAGTACAAGGTATGGCCATTATGAGTTCAAGGTGATGCCATTTGGATTGACAAATGCTCCCGCTCTTTTTATGGATCAAATGAACCGCACCTTTAGTGAGTATCTTGACAAGTGTGTGGTGGTGTTCATTGACGACATCCTTATTTTCTCCAAGACCGAAGAAGAGCATGCTATTCATCTAAGGACTATTTTGGGTGTTCTTCGTCGTCAGAAGTGGTTTGCCAAATTCTCCAAGTGCGAATTTTGGTTACCTAAGGTGTCCTTTCTTGGGCATGTAATTTCTAAAGAAGGTGTAATGGTAAATCCTTCTAAAATTGAGGCCGTTGATTGGAAGAGTCCGACAGATGTAAGAGAAGTCTGAAGTTTTCTTGGCTTAGCTGGTGATTACCGTAGATTTGTCAAGGATTTCTCCAAGCTTGCTAGACCCATGACCCAATTGTTGAAGAAGGAAACCAAGTTCCTTTGGAATGAAGCTTGTGAAGCCTCTTTTCAAGAGTTAAAGAAAAGGTTGTCTACCGCTCCGGTGTTGACTTTACCTGAAGATGGTGTAGACTTTGATGTCTATTGTGATGCTTCCAAGATGGGATTGGGTTGTGTACTTATGCAAAGTAGGAAAATGTTGGCTTATGCTTCGTGACAGTTGAGAGTTAATGAAGTGAACTATCCTACTCATGATTTGGAATTGGCCACCGTTGTTCATGCCTTGAAAGTGTGGCGACACTACCTTATTGGTGTTCATTGTCGTATATTCACCGATCACAAAAGTTTGAAGTACATATTTACTCAGAAAGAGTTGAATATGAGACAAAGAAGACGGTTGGAATAGGTGAATGATTATGATTTTGAGTTGTTGTACCATGAAGGGAAGGCAAATCTTGTTGCTGATGCTCTTAGTAGAAAATCTTCTCATGCATTGAATGCTATACGAGTATTACCCGATGATCTTTGTATTGAGTTTCCAAAGTTGAAGTTGGAATTCGTGGAGCGTGGAATTGATTATGTTGGTGCTATGACTGCCGAACCTGTTTTTCTCCGTGAGATCCGCGAAAGCCAAGTTGATGATCTTACCTACAAATCTATTCAAGCCAAACTTCTAGAAGGGAAAGCTAAAGATTTCAAGTTTGATGATAAAGGTGTCCTTCGATTCCATGGCTTTTTGTTTGTTCCTAATGCTCTTGACTTGAGAAAGCAAGTTCTTGATGAAGCTCACCTTTCCCCTTATTCTATTCACCTTGGAGGTGATAAGATGTATAAAGACTTGATGTTGCAATTTTGGTGGCCGAACTTGAAAGGCGATGTTGTGTCTTATGTTGGAAGATGTCTTACTTGCCAACAAGTGAAAATCGAACACAAGAGGCCCGGTGGATTGCTACAACCTTTGGATATTCCTCTATGGAAGTGGGAATCTATCTCTATGGATTTTGTCATGGCTTTACCAAGGACCGTTGGAAGTAAAGATGCCGTTTGGGTTATTTTTGATCGTTTGACCAAGTGTGCTAGATTCATTCCGATCAAGGAGACTTGGAGTTTAGATCGACTAGCGAAAGCCTATGTTGATGAGATTGTTAGATACCATGGTGTTCCCAAGGAGATTATATCCGACCGAGATCCGAGGTTTTGTTCGAGATTTTGGAAGGCTTTACAAGAAGCCATGGGTAGTAAATTGTTGATGAGTACCGCATTCCATGCCGCTACCGATGGTCAGACCATGAGGACTATTCAGACTTTAGAAGACTTGCTTAGGGCTTGTGCACTCGACTTCCAATCTAGTTGGGAAAAGAGTCTACCGTTGGTGGAGTTTTCTTACAACAATAGTTATCATGCCTCGATCAAGATGGCTCCTTATGAAGCTCTTTATGGAAGAAAATGTCGAAGTCCTATATGTTGGAATTAATTGAGTGATGTTCGTGACTTAGGTCCCGATGTTCTTGTTGAGACTATTGATCATGTAAGATCATTCGTGATAGAATAAAAGCCGCTCAAGACCGTCAAAAATCTTATGCCGATATCCGAAGAAGACCGTTAGAGTTTGAAGTTGGTGATAAAGTATTCTTGAAAGTATCTCCGATGAAAGGTGTTAAAAGGTTTGGTGTTAAGGGTAAATTGAGCCCGAAATACATTGGATCCTTTGATATTGTGAAAAGGATTGGTGCCGTTGCTTACAAGTTGGACTTGCCCCCGAATTTGGCTAAGGTTCATGATGTATTCCATGTTTCTCAATTGAGAAAGTACGTTAGTGATCCAAGCCATGTCTTTCAAGCTGAAATGCCCGAGCTAGAGCCGAATTTGTTCTTTGAAGAGAAGCCGATCCGCATCCTAGATCGCAAGGATAAGAAGTTGAGAAGTAAAGTGGTGCCTTTAGTGAAAATCTTGTGGAGATGTGCCAATGTTGAAGAAGAGACGTGGGAAACGGAAGCTTCTATGCGTATTAAATATCCAAGCTTATTCGATTAAGGTACCTTTCTTTCGTTCAAGTTTCGAGGGCGAAACTTTTTAAAAGGTGGGGTGATTGTAACACCCGCAAATGTACCCTATTTTTATATAGTAAAAATATTATACGGATACTTTTCAGCGAAACTTAGTTTTAGTTTAGAATTAAATTTCCCGTGTCTAGTTTAGAATTTCCGAGTTCGTATTTGGACTTTACGCGAGATTTCGAGTAAGTTACGTCTTAAGACGTTATGAGCTTTTCCATGACTTTTTCCACTTACTCTTTCATATACTCTCTCTTAACCCTAACTCACCCTCACATTCAATCTTCTTCTTCCACACCAATGAAACACCAAAAACCCCAACCTCCATATTTGCTGAAATTTAATATCGATTCTACTCCTTAATTTCTCGCTCAAATTCACTAAGGTTCGTCTAATTCTTTCCCTCTCATCGTCCTCTATCCGTATTGGTAATAAAATTACCGTCTTTCTCACTTTTCAATTTATCCGTCATTCTCAAAGGTGAATTATATTCATCTTTTATTATCTAATTGTAGGTGGTGACCTCCAAGACCCCGACAAAGACTACTTCTTGATAGAAGAGGACATCGACGCGGATTGAAGACGCGAAAAGGTAACGGTGAAGGGTTACTCGATATCATTTACGTGTTTTAATGTGTTTTCTATGTTAGAAATCGTATTTAGAATAAGGTTAGTAATCATAGGATTTGTGTTGTTGATGATGGTTGTTTTTAGTTGATAATTGATATGAGAATTTATGGTTTGTGATGATAAATGATGATTGTTGTATGTTGATGACAAGACGGAGAATGAAGGAACATGTGTATGAGACCAGGACGCTGGCAGCGTCCATGGACGATGGCAGCGTCCATGGACGCTGGCAGCGTTGTGTGAACGCTGGCAGCGTTCTATGGCGCTGGCAGCGTTTCAGCTGCCAGTTTTTCCCTTGGTTGAACGCCTTGACTTTCGTTGACCCTTTGAATTCTAGTCCCGCCTTGACTTTCCTTGACCCTTTGAACTTGGTCTTCTTGCAATGATGATTTGTTTGTAGCCCACTCTAATAGTCGGGTTTGGGTCTCGGGTCTCGGGTTTGACTTTGACTTTTGTTGACTTCCGGGTTTGACTCTAAAAGTTGACTTTAAATATTAATGTTTCGAATATATGATAATCCCTTCGCTTGTATCGCATGTTTTGTGACGGTTTTTGGTATGTTCCACTTTGAGTCGGTTTTTACTTATGTTACGGTTTAAGCACTAATTTCCTATGTGCTTTGTACACTCATTCCCTTGGCTACCTCCACGTTCGTAAGGCTGGAATGTCGGAACGGGGAGTGTATCCTTACTGCTTAATTGCATGTAATAGTGGGCATATGACGATGTGACACCCTCAAATTTGCGGAAAGAAAAAAAAATAATTTAAACTAGATAAAAGATGAAAATACAATACAAAGGTGTCATAAAATAAAAAGGGTCATACAAAAGGAAAGTAATATTTTACATAAAAATTATACAAGACGGGAGACATATCTCC
>JAIUZE010031326.1:0-12347 GCA_022085475.1 Heliosperma pusillum | reverse complement strand
ATAACATGATGGATTCGGATTTGTGCCTCTTATGCTCTTCTCATTATTTATCGAATTGCCTATTTATCCTTATCGTATCTCACATGTATATTCATATATGCATGATTGTACTTTTGTATTTCCTTCTATGTACGTTTAATGTGATATGGCTGGGAGAACCCGGAGTTACTCCCCACTGACTGTGGCGTTCATGTTTTTCATGGATGAACAGGTTGCTTGCATGGATGGCTTTTTGCTTGAAATTTTGGGTTCGGGGGTGAGCTAGCGGGCGTTGTCCCTGGATTAAAACACCTCTAGACGATTTTAGCTTGTTTGCTAAACACTTGTTCTTTGTTAACATTTTGAGAGACTCCGTCTCTTAGTTGTATTCCGTACTTAGTTTGTAATGTTTTGACACTCCTCGTATTTTCTTCCTTGTATGTATAAAAGTTTTTAAAATACCGTATTTCCGCAAATTATTTCACATGCTTGTATGTTTTATATTTCCGCATTCGCGAGGGTTGTCACAAACCCGATCGGGTATGCATGATTCTACGCATCTTCTCTTCATCTCCCTCTCTTTAATGCAAGGCTTAATGGCTTGTTTAATGAGCATGAATCCGGACGCATTTGGGTAGCCTCTCAACCCTATAAATAGCCTATGCATCACACACAACATACACACAAAAAAACAAAAAACACTTCTCTACTTAGTTTAGTTTTTTCTTTCCTTCTCCATTTTGTAGTTTTAGTTTTAGATCTAGTTTTCTCTAGTCTAGTTTAGTTCTAAGTTTTCTTCAATTGTAATTGTTCTACTTGTAATTGGAATTCTAGTTTCCGGGTTTGCATTTTCCTATTCAAGTTCCTATTCCATTTCAATCTTTGCTCATCCTTTCCGGTAATCCTTATTCTTGTTTTTACATTATAGTTTCATTTTCCTTTAGTATTTCCTTTATCACGTTTACCATTCTTAGTTTTATAATCTTAGTTTCCCTTTCATTGTTAATCATGCATAAGTAATCTTTGTTCTAGGGGAAGGGTTAACATGTCTAATTAATTTATAAGTATAAATTGATTCCGGGTAGAATTGTTTTAGTTGTCCCTATTTCTTGCTTGATTCTCATGATAAACTTTGATTTAAGGCCTTAATCAATTGTTTATACTTGTCGATTTCCATCTCAAGGGCGAGAGTCGAGATGAAAATTAAAGGACTGGCAAGAATAGTTTAATGACCTAGCAAGGCTGAAAAGACGTTGAGACCCGTTAAAAAGTCGGTATGAATCCGAAAGGAATATACCATTTAAAGACTTGGACAACTATGATTTTTCTAAACCCGTAATCAACTTTGCTTTTAAATTGATTAGCATGTGAACCCCGATCCCTAGATCCTTTCTTTATTGTATTGTTATCATTTTTATTATAGCATTTATTAATTAGTGACAAACATTTGTCAATCGTACAAGATAGAGTTCTAACCATAACTATTCACAAGTATCTCCCGTCTCCCCGAGATCGACCCCTTACTTCCCTAATTACATTAATTTGTTGTTAGTCTAGTTTGGGTTATTTATATTTGATTAGAGTATGCGACAACCCTGTCAAATTTTGGCGCCGTTGCCGGGGAGCACAGTTTTGTTTATTTGTGATTAGTAGAGTTTTACCTTGTATTTTTCTTTTTTTTTCTTTTCTTTTGTCTTGAGGAACACTTGTTCCTTGAGATTTTTCTCACCTTTTCCTTTTAGTATAGTGACTCTTTTCAGGTAATAGGAATAATTTCTTTCAAAGGGATTGCTTTATTTTCTCTCAATGACTATCTATTTCCAACCTCCACAATGCGAGAATGAGCCTTTCCATGAATACCTCGACCGATTTTATAGCTATTATAACCATATTATCTCTCTTGAGTATACCCTTGATGAGACCTATATGAGACATGTCGTGCTTCATGGAATGCTCATTGAGTGTCGTAGCCTGGCTATGCAATTGAGTGGTGGAAGTCTTTATCAGAAGAGAGGAGAGGAAATTTGGATTTTCTTGAACTTTATGGCATCCCAATCTTAGGAAGAAACGAACCGGCGGTTGAGAATCCAAGAGCAACTCAATGAAATTATGGCTCAAGTTCAAATGCTCAAAGGGCAAAAGGAAGAACCCGCGTTTAAAAGAAGTAAGCCAATCAATTTTTCTTATGCTTTTTCAGCCCCCCCATGTGAGTCTAATTCTCCCCAATCTTATGAATTAAAAGATGACGATGATGATGGTCCAACCTTTTCTATTGAAAGTCACTCTAGTGTCGTTCCATTTGACAATTTTGAGACCCCCATTATTGATATTGACCATATGGTAGTCGAGACTTTAGACAAGGATGTTGTTAAGCCCATTTGTGACTCCAATGGAGAGTCGTCGATCGAGTCATCAGATTTCTTTGAAAATCCCTTCGCTAAGGATATTCCAGATTTATTTGAAAATGATACTGGGTTTTGTGAACCTAGACTTGAAATTAAGTGGGATCAACCACCCATTTTTGATTCCCACTCCTTTGATTCACCCTACCCCCAATTAGAGTCCACTAATGATATTTTGGGAACTAATTGTTTGTTCCATGATCTTAAACATTTCACTCCATCTCTCACTGACGAGTGGAGCAGTTCAGTGGTCATCTATGAAGTTTGTCATGCGCACAATGATAAGATATATCAATTCTTACCTTCAATATTTCATGCCTATATCTTGTCAATTGCTTACATATGTTTTGTATAGCTTATGCGCAGGTATATGATCGACTTCTAAGGGCATTGACATGCTTTTTAAGGCACAAAGAATGATTTTCATTAATAAAGAGTCTAGCAAGACATTTAAATAAAGCTTCGCGGGAGGCAACCCGTGTTTTATTATATTTTTGTTATGAAATAAATTATTTTTGTTGGACAATTTAATAATGTTAATTTTTAAATAATTCATTTGGTTTTGGTTCTAATAGCTTTGACAATAAGACAATAATTTTATCTAGTACTTGTTCATCACAGGTACTTTGGTGCTTGGGTTGTACTTTGCCCCGTTTTCAAGCTAGCTTGGGGGAGCTGCTGCACGGTTGTATGTTTTCTTTTCTTTCTTTACCATTTTGTTGAGTCGTCCCCCATTCCTTTGTTGGTTATGTTGTCCTTCTTTGTGTTTTCAGCGCTTAAACCTGTTTCGCACATTGAGGACAATGTGTTATTCTAGCTTGTGGGAGGGATTTAGTTTGTGTTGTTGTTTATTTAGTCTAGTTGTTTACTGAACTTGAAAATTTTGAAAAATCCAAAAAAATCAAAAAATTTAAAAAAAATTTAATAAAAGTTGTGTGTTTTGTCCACCCAATTGTGTTCTGCATAATGTCAATCCTCAATGCATTTCCCTTATTGTAGCTTTTTAGCCAATGTTTCACGCTTTTGACGGGATTTTGCATACATGGGGATGTCTTGTACACAGTGGGTGAGGGATTGATTTTAGACTTATTAGGCTTGATCTTGACTTTGGCAAACTACATATACGGTAAGGTAGAGCCTCCAGTGATCGGTACATTTATACCCGATCCCAATTAGGTGTGTGTAGTTTCTCCTTATGATTTGCGTCACATCAAAAACGCACAAGTATGGTTTTCATTCCATTTCTAGTGAGCATTACAATCATGATTTAAAAAGCATTTGAAGCTATTCACTTTGAATCAATTGCCTAAATTTAGCCCCTTTTCACATTATTTCACATTTCATTAGCTACATGTAAAAATATTGCCTACCTTGTTAAGTTAGTAGCTATACCGTTTGTGTTTGGGTGCTCATTTGGGATATTGTTCAAGTTATGTCAAAGTGATCTTGATTGGACGGAATTACTGATTGCCGTGCCGAAGAAAAAGAAATGAAAAAAAAATGATGTTGAATATGAAAGAATGAAAAGAAAGAAAGAAGCATGTATTGAAAAGAAAAAAAATGGTTTATGAAAAGAAGAAGAAGTTGTGAGTGTTATTTCCATGATCCGAAATTCAAAAAAGTTGGGAAATTCACTCTTGTGTTGCCATGAGTATAAGCCAATTTGCTATTTTTGGCTTAGTTTTATTTTCTTGGGAATGGTTCCGAGTTTTGATTGAGCATCCGTGCATAATTGGTATGTTGCTAGCTTGACCTTAGCTCCACATTACCATAATTCATTTGTCCACTTTGTTACCCATCTCCCATAGCCTTCTTCTTGCTTTTGGCTTCTTTCTATGCTTTTCATGATTGTTTTGACTTGTAGTTTTTGAATGTTTACCATATTAGATTGCGGGCGCATTCTCATGAGTCGTAGATAGGAGAGTGCCACTCAAATATAAAATAATATGTCCTTGATTTATATAAAAATTTGAGTGTTGAGTGCACCGTGAGAGTCCATTGTCAAAAGATCATGCAAGAGCCGAAAAGTCTATTTGATGTTCCTTATGCTGCGCCGTTATGTAAATCTCAAACATGTTTTGCATTTTCCCTATGCCCAGGTTGTTTCGGGATGTGTTTCAATGTGCTCTATAAGCTACTTGATGGGATTTACATTTGGTTGGATTGATTATTGCTCGTCGCCCTTGTCCTTGTCATGTTTGTTATTGTATGCTTGCTTGAGAACAAGCAAGGATTTAGCTTGGGGGAGTTTGATAAGTGAATATTTGATCGATTTTAATCCCCATTTTAGCTCGGTTTTGTATGTCATTTGTGCTTTGTTAAGCCATTTTATGAGCTAATATCGTCTTCTAGGCGAATTCCTATGTTCTAACCTGTTTTGTAGCAAAAGTGACGTTTCTACGCCCTTGTGACAACCCTCGCGAATGCGGAAATATAAAACAAACAAGCATGTTAATTATATTGCGGAAATAGGTAGTTTTAAAAACTTTTATACATGCAAGTTAAATAAAACGAGGAGTGTCAAAATATTACAAACTAAGTACAGAAATACAACAAAGAGAGTGGGTCTCTCAAAGTGTTAGCAAAGAACAAGTGTATAGCAAAACTAGCTAAAATCGTCTAGAGGTGAAACTTCCAGGGACACCGCCCGCTAGCTCACACCCGAACCCCAAAATATCATATCCAAAAAAATCATCCAAGCAAGCAACTTGTTCATCCATGAAAAACATGAACGCCACAGTCAGTCGGGAGTAACTCCGGGTTCTCCCAGCCATATCACATTAAACGTTCATAGAAGGAAATACAAAAGTAAAATCATGCATATATATAGATATACATGTGAGATACAATAAGAATAAATAGGCAATTCTATAGAAAATGATAAGAGCATAAGAGTTACAATTCCGAATCCATCATGTTATACAAAGACTCGGGGAAGACACTCTTAGGCAACCGAATACGCTCGCTAGGGCTTGCATCTCACCGTTAGCGGTATAAGATTGATAAGATTGAAACTCGACAGACAAACCAAGTCAACTCATGCGATGATCACAATAAATCCAACATATTATCATCCATTCACAAACCCATACATAGACGGTGCCCAATTATGCAATGACCATGAATAATATCATGAACTCACGATTAAAGAACGACGACACAGGCACGACATCTCTCATTGGTAAATGAAAAGCTACTAGAATGTGTACATGCAAGTATTTGTTAAACAGGCATCCACGGGATAAACATTCCCTGAACTCAACACGATCAACTTGTATATGTAGACTAATTTCCTCCTAGTAGACAAGGACGATTATGAAATACCAGGTCCCGTCTAAACCTGGCCAGGATCTCGGAATCACGTTTTCCGATTCGACATGCGATAACGTTTCGCATCCAAGACTAGGTCTTACAATATATATGCCGAGTACCCCAAATTCGGTAGATCAATTCACGAAAGAGGCGGAAAAGAGCTCAAGCCTCATAACAAGCGGTACGCTAAATGCAAATAACACCACCTCGCAAGTACACAACATTTGACGGCCGGGTCGATCAACGCATAGCGTTCAACTCCCAACAACGTCGTCGTATGCCCACTAACACATGCATTTAAGCAGTAGGATACCTCTCCGTTCCGACCATTCCGCTTACGAACGGGAAGGTAGCCAAGGGAATGAGAGTACAAAGCACAAGACAAAACCGTGCTCAAACCGTATCATTTGTAAAAACCGACTCAAAGTGGGATATAGCAAAAACTGTCACAAAAACATGTGATACAAGCGAATGAAATGTCATATATCCAAAACATGAATATTATAAGTCACTACGTAAAATTATACGATAAACGAACCATGGGAACTATTTTAAATTACGAGTTTTAGAAATTATATGAAAAGAGCACAGCCGTGTTCCAGGCCGGTCAGGAGGGAGGCGGCCGGTACCCCAGCTCGGAGCACAGGCAAAACCCAAAAATTCATCAAAACAGAGAAATGTGTTCCAGGCCGGCATAGTGACCGGCGGCCGGTGCACCGGCCAGGAACACCTCTTCATACAAATTCCAAATTTTCCAAAGATATTACTGATGTGTTCCCTGCCGGTGGGCAGACCGGCGGCCGGTCGACCGGCAGGGAGCAGCCCTTCACCCGTGAGCCTTCCTTTCTTAACCAATTCATTTCAATTCTCAAATATACTTCTAATAATCATCAACAATCAATATACATCATCAACATTCATCATATAACAACATTCATTAATCATACCATGATTTCTAAGCTTCTAATCGTATTCTAAATACGATTTCTAGCATATAAAGCATGTAAAACACGTAAATGATATCGAGTAACCCTTCACCGTTACCTTTAAGCGTCTTCACTACTCGTCAAGCTCCTCTTCAATTAGAAAATAGTCTTTGTCAGGATCTTGGAGGTCACCACCTACAAATAGACCATAAAAGATGAATAAAATTCATCTTGAGAAAGACGGAAAGTTTGAAAAGCGAGAAAGACGATACTTTTAATATCAATACGGATAGAGGAAGGTAAGGGTAGAAGAATGAGACGAACTTACGTGAATTCTAACAAGTAAAGATTGAGCTAGGATGATTCAAAGATCGAAAATGCTATGGAGGCAAGGGTTTGGGATTTCTTAAAGAGGAAGAAATGTTTTGTTTGTGTTTGAGTAAGAAATAGGTTAAAGGGAGTGAGTGGAATATGAAGGGAAAAAGTCAAGGAAAGTCAAACTCGCCTTAAGACGGGATTCTCATGGAATCTCGCGGAAATTCCAAATACGAACTCGGAAATTCTAAATTCGACTCGAAACATTAAATTCTAAATTAAAACTTAAATTTGCTGAAAGGTATTCGTAAAATATTTTCATTATAATAAAAATAAGGTACATTTCCGGGTGTTACAATCACCCCATCTTTTAAAACGTTTCGCCCTCGAAACTTGAGGGAAAGAAAATATACCTTACTCGAATAGAGTCGGATATTTACTACGCATAGAAGCTTCGGTTTCCCAAGTCTCTTCTTCGATATTAGCATTTCTCCACAAGACTTTCACCAAAGGAACTACTTTACTTCTCAACTTTCTATCCTTACGATCTAGAATGCGGATCGGCGTCTCTTCAAAGGATAAATTCGGTTCAAGCTCGGGCAATTCCCTTTGAAAGACATGGCTCGGATCACTAACATACTTTCTCAATTGAGAAACATGGAATACATTCATGAACCTTAGCCAAATTCGGCGGTAAATCCAACTTATAAGCAACGGCACCAATCCTTTTCACAATATCAAAGGGTCCAATGTATTTCGGGCTCAATTTACCCTTAACACCAATCCGTTTAACACCCTTCATTGGAATACCTTCAAGAACACTTTATCTCCCACCTCAAATTCTAAAGGCCTTTTTCGGATATCGGCATAAGACTTTTGACGGTCTTGAGCGGCTTTTATTCTATCACGAATGACCTTCACATTATCAATGGTCTCAACAAGAACATCGGGGCCTAAGTCACGAACATCACTCAATTGATTCCAACATATAGGACTCCGACATTTCCTTCCATAAAGAGCTTCATATGGAGCCATCTTGATAGATGCATGATAGCTATTGTTGTAAGAAAACTCCACCAACGGTAGACTCCTTTCCCAACTAGACTGGAAGTCAAGAGCACAAGCCCTAAGAAAGTCTTCTAAAGTCTGAATAGTCCTCTCAGTCTGACCATCCGTAGCGGCATGAAAAGAAGTACTCATCAACAACTTACTACCCATCGCCTCTTGCAAAGCTTTCCAAAATCTCGAACAGAATCTCGGATCTCGGTCGGATATAATCTCCATAGGAACTCCATGATATCTAACAATTTCATCCACATAGGCTTTTGCTAAACGATCCAAACTCCAAGTTTCTTTGATTGGAATAAATCTAGCACACTTGGTCAATCGATCAACAACAACCCAAACGGCATCTTTACCTCCAACGGTTCTCGGCAAAGCCATAACAAAGTCCATAGAAATAGATTCCCACTTCCATAGCGGAATATCCAAAGGTTGTAGCAATCCACCGGGCCTCTTGTGTTCAATCTTCACTTGTTGGCAAGTAAGACATCTACCAACATATGACACAACATCGCCCTTCAAGTTTGGCCACCAAAATTGTAGCTTCAAATCCTTGTACATCTTATCACCACCGGGGTGAATAGAATAAGGGGAAAGATGAGCTTAGTCAAGAACTCGCTTCCTCAAATTAAGAGCATTAGGAACAAATAAACGACCATGGAAACAAAGAACACCTTCATTATCAAACTTGAAATCTTTACCTTTACCTTCAACGATTTTGGTTTGAATAGACTTGTAGGTAAGATCATCAACTTGGCTTTTACGGATCTCACGGAGAAACACAGGCTCGGCAATCATAGCACCAACATGAACAAAACCACGCTCTACGAATTCCAAACTCAACTTTCGAAACTCGGCACAAAGATCAACAGGTAATACATGCATAGCATTCAAAGCATGAGAAGCCTTCCTACTAAGAGCATCTGCAACAACATTTGCCTTCCCTTCATGATATAATAACTCAAAATCATAATCGTTCACCAACTCCAACCATCTTCTTTGCCTCATATTCAACTCTTTTTGAGTAAATATGTATTTCAAACTCTTGTGATCGGTTGAGTGAGGGAAGATACGTAGACAAGAACTCAATGAAAGGAAGGGCGCCACCCACGGGCAATAGCGCGATGAACAAACAGCGGTGGCCAATTATAAATCCATGAGTAGGATAGTTCACTCATGAACTCTCAATTGCCTTGAAGAATTATTACAGCCAACACCTTATATTTTGCATAAAGAACACAAACCCAATCCCATTTAGAAGCATCACAATAGACAAATCAAAGTCTACTCCATCTTCAGGCAAAGTCAACACCGGAGCGGTAGTTAACCTCTTCTTTAACTCTTGAAACGCTGCTTCACAAGCTTCATTCCATAGGAATTTGGTTTCCTTCTTCAACAACTGAGTCATCGGTCTAGCAAGCTTAGAAAATTCTTTGACAAACCTTCGGTAATAACCAGCTAAACCAAGAAAACTCCGAATCTCTCTAATATCAGTCGGACTCTTCCAATCAACAACGGCCTCAATTTTCGAAGGATCCACCATTACACCCTCTTTTGAAATCACATGCCCAAGAAAGGACACTTTAGGTAACCAAAATTCACACTTAGAGAACATAGCATACCACTTCTGACGACGGAGAACACCCAAAATAATCCTCAAATGAATAACATGCTCATCTTCGGACTTGGAGAAAATAAGAATATCATCAATGAATACCACCACACACTTATCAAGATACTCACTGAAAGTGCGGTTCATTTGATCCATAAAGATAGCGGGAGCATTCGTCAACCCAAATGGCATCACTTTGAATTCATAATGACCATACCTCGTACTGAAAGCGGTCTTTGGAATATCAACATCTCTAACCGGAATTTGATGATAACCGGATCTCAAATCAATCTTTGAAAAAGTAGAAGCACCCTTTAATTGATCAAATAAATCTTCAATTCTTGAAAAAGGATACCTATTCTTGATTGTAATCCGATTCAATTCATGATAATCAATGCAAAGTCTCATCGAACCATCTTTCTTCTTTACAAAAAGAACGGGAGCACCACAAGGCGAGGCACTTGGTCGAATAAAGCCCTTTTCAATCATATCATCCAACTGCTTCCTTAACTCTTTCAATTCAGACGGAGCCATACGATCAGGGCCTTTGGCAATAGGACCAGAACCAGGGACAAGATCAATAGAGAATTCAACAGCAAGCTCGGGAGGAATCCCGGGCAAATCTTCGGGGAATACATCCATGAATTCTCGAACAATAGGTACATCTTCAATACTTGGCAAAGAGGTATTTGAAGAAGTCACAACACACAATAATGCTTGGTGACCTTTTCTAACCATACTTACCAACTTCATAGCAGAAATTAAAGACACACCTTTACGGGGATGAGACCCTTATAGGTTATTCTAACACCTAAAGGACTCTTTAAGAAAATCTTTTGATCACGACACTCGAACCTAGCATGATACATTGCTAGCCAATCGATACCTAGGATTATATCAAACTCTCCTAGAGGAAACTTAAGGAGATTTGCGGGAAAGATAGAACCCGAAATAGATATAGGTACATTTGGATATAGGGTTGAACAAGAGATAATATCTCCGGATGGTAAGGATATGGGAGTATCCTCACTAGATGTAGGCTTGATTGATAATTTATTAGCATAGGTTGACGACACAAAAGACATTGAAGCACCGGTATCAAATAAAATAAGACACGGTTGCTCTAAGATTGAGAACATACCCGTAATGATCTCGGTATGAGCGTCGGCTTCGGCACACGAATCATTGACAAAGATTGAAACCCTAGCTTAGGCGGAGGAGGCAACTTTTGATCGGGCAATCGTAGCCCAACACCCCACACCGATGACCCCCCTTTTGACAAAGTAGCAAATGGAAGGTCGGTTTGGAAACATGATTGACCGGGGTGGTTTGAGAGGAAGTATACAACGGTTTGCGAAAACGACCCCCAGTTTGAAGCTGAGGAGTTATAAGCTTATGAGCCACATTGAGTAGTCTAGGAATGAAAGTGACGAAGGGATTCCTTGAATAGGGAAGTGGAAAGGAGGATTGTATCTCCTCTTACTAGCATAAGAATTAGAAGGAGACGGAATAAACGCTCTCTTCCCAAAAGCATTCGGCCTAGGAGCATAAGAAGGAGAGGGATTATTCATTGAAGCTTCATCTCTAATAGCCTTCATTGAATTTTCAGCCCACAAGGCATCATCATAAAGGTCTCCAAAGGAGGTGGTATTCCTCCTCACTTTACTTTGCAGAACGGCACTCAACTTGTTTCGGTAATAGAATGCTCGATCTTCATCATCCCGGATAAGCCTCGGCGCAAAATGCGCAAGCTTATTAAACTCCGTAGTAAAATCTTGAGCTGATAGGTTGCCTTGTTTAAAGTCAATGAACTCTTTAAGCCTTTGTTGCTTAAGCTCTTTAGGATAGAATCTACCCTCCACAAGAGCTTTAAAGCAAGCCCAGTTAAAGTCCTCTTCAAGAACGGCAGTGGCACTTGTGATAGCCCACCAGTTGTCGGCTTCCCTCACCAGAAAGTGCTTGGCGATCCTCACCTTGTCCTCTTCTCGGACTTGGTATAGATCGAACTCCTTTTCCATCTCACGGAACCAATCGGATAGCTCCGTAGGATCTGGTTCTCCACCATATGGCACGATCTTACTCCTTGCAATTTGTCCAGCTACCCAAGCGTAGTCACCTTGATGGTTATCCTCCCTTCTAGAGGGAACTTGGTTGGCATTAGCTAGAGCGGCATCTTGCTGATTTTTCAGCACTTGAGCAAGAGCTTCCATCATAACATTCTCAGCTAATCGTGGTCTAACCATCTTCATAAGAAACAAAGACAAATTAAGTTACTCCTATCAATTAGCATAAACAAATAGACTACCAAGTAAAGTCCTTAACTTCTACCCAAACTCTCATTTATTATTTTAAGGTCAAGTAGTTTAAGTTAGGGTTCACGTGTGTGCGTCGGGAGCGATAAAGCTCTGATACCAACTGTGACAACCCTCGCGAATGCGGAAATATAAAACAAACAAGCATGTTAATTATATTGCGGAAATAGGTAGTTTTAAAAACTTTTATACATGCAAGTTAAATAAAACGAGAAGTGTCAAAATATTACAAACTAAGTAAAGAAATACAACAAAGAGACGGGGTCTCTCAAAGTGTTAGCAAAGAACAAGTGTATAGCAAAACTAGCTAAAATCGTCTAGAGGTGAAACTTCCAGGGACACCGCCCGCTAGCTCACACCCGAACCCCAAAATATCATATCCAAAAAAACCATCCAAGCAAGCAACCTGTTCATCCATGAATAACAT
>JAIUZE010031325.1:0-23225 GCA_022085475.1 Heliosperma pusillum | reverse complement strand
CGACATCCTCATGCCTAACAAGGTGAAATATGGGGGTGGTTTAAGTATTTCATCTATGTCAAAATTGACTCCATTGTTCCTCAGCCCTCCTACCTGCTTGATAAGTGGAGTCCCTTAGAAGGTACTCCCTTGTCTCTTCTTTGTTGATTTTGCTAACTCACCAGGTAAACTGACTTTCCTGTGCAGGTTTTAAACAGCCTAAGCTTTCGCTTGACAATTCAGTTGTGAAGAAGTTGCCGGGCCTTTCGGAGGACCAAAGGAAGTTTCCCAGGCTCCTGACCTTGAAATCTGGTGTGGTAATTGAGGAACCCTCTAAGGCTGCCGAGTAGGAAAGCTGTTGCCCCTCCCTCCGAGGAAGAGCCGATATCTGTGCCCGTCTGGCTACCATGGCCCCTCGTCCTATTCCAACCTTATCTCCCACCACGTTTACCATTCCCCCAGGCTTTGGGGTTCAGGGAGATGTCCCTTTTTTGCCGTTGATGGGTCAGTTCCTGCTGCCTGGGTCTCTGTACTCCTTCAGCTCTACTCCTGTCCCTGCGACTATGGACTCAACGGTTGAGGATGCCTTCAAGGTATGTGGCTTGGTCTTTTCCTTGGTTTTGGTCCCATGCGACTACTTTTGGCTTTATTCTCTGTTTCATGATGCATACCTTTAAAAAGGCCTTCTTTCTCCGCTAGGATCATGTGCGGATCGTTAAGGAGGTGAATAATGCACAGGACAGGTGCACATCTCTAAAGGCTTTGCTGGTGAAGGCTCTGTCCGAGGTGAAGGTGGCGAAGGACCAGCTGGATAGGATGCAAAAGGTGAAATTCTCTCTCTCGACTGGTATGAAGAGCGCAGAGGATAAGCTGAAGGTTTATGAGGCCCAACTCTTCTCCCTGAAGAAGGAGCTCTCTCAGACAGTGTTGTATGTTGCCTGGGACTCCAAGATCCAGTGCCTGAAAGAGTTCCAATCTGGGGAGTATACCTCGTGGGATCTGGAGGAGGAGGATAAGGCGTTTGCTGCGCTCTTCGCTACCAAGCCGGATATGGGCTTCCTGAACGAGGTGATCTGAGAAACAGGAGGAGATGGAGGAGGCTCCAGCTGAGGAGGAGGCGGCAACTGGTCCAGAGCAGGTCCCTGTTGATGTAGAGCCAGAGTTAGGCGCAGGTGGTAATAATGATGGTGACATCGGTGATGGTGGTGGCCAAGAGGCCAAACTTTAGGTGCCTGTGGCACTATGCTTTTATTTTCCGTTTTTTGTCGAACTTTTGTTGTGTTTATTTTGGTGGTACCTTTTTGGTGGTACTTTTTAAGACAATTTCTAAGCTCGCCATGGGGTGAGCGTGTTTTGTTTTTATGAATGAATGTTTAGTATTTTTAGTACTTACTGTGTGTAGCGCGCTTTGGGTGTGCTTCTGTTTGTGGGCTGGCATTGTCGATAGACAGTGGCTCTGGAGTCACTAGTCGATATATCTGAGGGCCATGTTACGTAGGGGTGTCTATGGTGGTTGACTAGGGCTAGACCCTTTATTCGCCACGCGCACGCTGTTTGTTCATGTGGAAGAGTTTCTGCTAGTCTAGGTATGACATACTGCCTTCCAACGTCAGTAGGGCTCCTTCAGGGAGGAGGTTTGTGGGCAGCCAAATATGATTTGAATAATCTGAAAATACTTTGGAAAGAATATGAATTTCGAAATTTATTATCCTGAATATTTTGAGAGCGAGGCAACTGAAATGTTCTAATGATAATTGAATCGATTTGTAAGTTTTTATTCAAAGGTTTTGTTTGAAAATAAAAAATCCTTTTTGTAATTGCAAAAGACTTCATTTGTTTGGCTGCAAAGGGTGTCAAGGGACCATACCTTGGGTGCGTGGCTTGCGAACCCTTTTTCAGATGTAATACTATGATCTAGGGTTTGGATATGATCTCCCCATCCATAGTCATTAGTCTGTATGCTCCATTGCCCACTATGCTCTCCATCTGGTACGGTCCTTCCCAATTGTAGGCAAATTTCCCAATCTGCTGATTCTTTGTGTTCTGGAAGACCTTCCTAAGTACTAGGTCCCCTACCTGTAGAACCCTAATCTTGATGTTTTTGTTGTAACTTCTTGCCACCATCTGCTTGTAGGAGGCCAACCTTACTTGTGTTGTGGCCCTCAACTCATCTACTGTATCTAGGCTGCTAGCCATCTCCACTTGATTTCTATCTAAGTAGATTAAAGGAAAGAAATTCAAATCTGATTACAACCAAAATAAAATGTTTGCGGAAGCGAAAATACAAAGTTCAATAATTCATAATAGATAAATTATTTGAGCGTCATCTTCGATAATCTTGATTTAGCGCGCTCTCCCAATCATACTACATCTTAGTTTCCCCGAGTACCTGTCACACGTTCTGCTCGCATAAACACGGTCATAACAGATCCAATTAAGGACAAAAAGAAAAGAGGGTCAACAATAATGTTGAGTAAGGTAAACAGTCCAAAAGTAAATAAGAGTTTTACTTAATTTAGAATTCATAAGAAAGTAGAATATCATTGAGAAGTTCAAGTTTCTAAATAAGGAAATCCGATCCAAAATAGTTAGTCCTTCCAAATCTTAAAACACTTTCCTTCGAAGAAAACATTTCTTCACTTTCTTTAGTAAGTAATGGATAGAGGCCGTATGGAGAGGATCCCCTCGCCCTAGTCCGGTTAAGACGGGGTTCACCAAACCATGTACAATAACTATCCAAAAATCCCGAGTGTGCACACCCCTCCAAGGGCCAACCCCAAGGAGGAAGATAAGAGGACGGGGTCTCGATCAACTAACCCCCACCAAAAGCTCTGTATAGGAGGTCCCCTTTTATTATTTGGGAACAACCTACCCCTCTACCAAAACCGTTCAAACCAAAAATCAAAACCCTTTCCAAACAATTAAATCCATTTCTTGAGATTAACCATTTCCATAACTTGTACAAAAGATCAAAAGGTTTTGGTTTTCAAACTCTTCAAAGTTACGAGTCCTTTATTATATTTCAACACTTAAAAGGATGGAAAATATCAATTATTTTTCAATATTTTATCACAATAATCCAAACTTATAATAACAACAATTATAAACATTATACACAATATAACATTTGAAACAATACTCAATAGTTCAAGAATTGTGTACGGACAAGCGTTTTCCTTACCTTATGAGCTGGTCTAGAAGTTTAAAGTGCTTCTTCTACAAATCCCGAGTCTACAATATACAAAAAGTACTCGTTACTAAATTATTCCAGTCGGTCCTTAACTAGTTCAATTGGTTTTATGCATTTTACTCGGGTTTTTTTGTTATGTTTCCATTTTGAACGTTTTGTTCCGAGTTTTATTCTTAAGAAAGAGAACTAAGTTCATCATCAGAATATTTAAGAGTATTTTATCAAGTTGGTGCTTTTGGTTTAACAAGTTATAGCTAATACACTTGGTTTACACAAGTTTACTATCTTATACAAACTTTACGGTTTTACAGATTCTGAACAGTGACTTCAAAACGTCATAACTCCTTCGTTACTTAACGCATTGGGGTATGACCAAGGAGGTTGTGTTCCTTAAAGGGTTATATAACTAAATGTCAATATGTCAAAGTCCAATATCGACTCTAAGGCCTCTGAAATTACAGTTTAGTGAAAACGTGACGGTTTCCGATTCACAAGATGTTTCGGGTTTGTTCGGGGCTTATAACGTCGAAACACAAATTTTACAGAGGCTATTATGCATATTTTTCTTTGAACTTTACTATAGTCAAAAATCAAGTATTCTTGTTTAGTGTAGCTATGTTTTCTAGTGCGTTTTTTCGAAAATGGTAGGTTCTCAACAATCGATTTAGTGAATCACTTTTAGTCATATATTTCAGATTGTCTTATCATATTACAAAAACCATAACAAATCGAAAAAATCATATTTTAAAGCAAGGTCAGTTTTAATAGATTATTTTATGAGTCTAGTAACTTTAGTCATTACAAGAATGAAGTCTAAATCGGAGTTTTAGATATCTAAAGTCATGTTTTTTCAGAATGGGTCGTATTTAGAGTCACAAAAAGTGTCGGTGCATGGATCCTTCTTAAAAATATGAAAAAAGTCTATTCTAAAACCTTATTTGCTTTAACTTCAAATGAGGTTATTGTGTTAAAATATGAGACCCTAACTTATTCAATAGATATACTTTTAGGATTATTAAAGTGAGATATGAAATTCCTAGCTACCCGAAAACAGGTTTTACTAATCTATTTTTCATTTATAAACGGTGCATGCAATGACCCTGAATTTTTGTGGGGATTTTAACAACAACAGTAGGTACGACCCTGAATTACGAGTTTAAGTACGATTTGTATTCCGTCCAATATTAACCTACGATTTTGACACTTTAATGGTTGTTACTTGCTTATTGTTTATGAATGGTGTTCTTAATATGATTCAACATAAAAATAGTGGTGGTTTAATTAGTCTCACCAAGTGAAGATCTTGGTGTTAGCTAGATCATCCTCGTTAAGCTTTCCCTTCTTCTTCTTCTTCTTCTTCTTCTTCTTCTTCTTTTTTTTTTTTTTGGTTTTTCCTCTCTCTTTCTCTCTACTCTTTTTTTTTGTTGTTGATGGTGTTTGAGTGAGCCAAGAAATATGGTAGGAGCTTGGGTTGTAAGATTTTATTGAGTGTTGTAGTGGAGATTTTGGAAAGATAAAAAGAAGGGTATGGGGAAGGGGATGGAGGGCATCCAAGGAGACAAAAGAGGGCATGCTTCAACATGTATTGGCTCATTTGCATGTAGGGTGGCTATAGGGTGGTTATTAGGTATCTAGACTAGAAGTGGTTAGGATTTTATTTAGTGTTGTGTCGGGTTTCCGCGACACGGGAAGCAAAGCGTGACGATATATTATGAGACTCCTAATATCGACACAAGGGTTAAATGTGTGTATATATATATATATATATATAATGCTCCCTCTTATTAAAATAATTTTAAGGAATATATTTTATTATAAATTCTTTTAACGTTTGACCATGATAGCGTTATTAGATTAATCGTCTCAAAGTCGGATTAAATTTTTAGGTTACGTATCAGTTGTACCGCTACTAATTTCCCATTTTAGTTCTTATTATTTTTAGTCTTTATAATACTTTATTATTATTATCTTTAAATTTCCCTTTTTATTTTATTTGATGATTTTACGGGTATTACAATCTACCCTCCTTAAAAATAAACTTCTTCCTCGAAGTTAAAACATACCTCTAGGAGCAACAAGTATAACCTCATTCCTTAATATACGAGGGAAAGACGTGGGTGTTACATCACACTTCCCTTAAAGAACCTTACGTCCTCGTAACTAAATATTTGGCTCGAATAGTTCTGGATACTTAAGCTCCAAGGTTTCCTCGGCTTCCTAAGCGCAGACGTCATTGGTTGACCATAACACCTCCTCAATTACATCCAAGGTCTCATATTGGCCTATGGTTTTAGGCTTACTTTTGTTGGAGTAAGTGTCCTCAACAATAGTGCGATCACATAATTAAATCTCAATAATAAGAATACAAAGGGATGATGAATATTATAGTCAACTGGTCAACATAAATCGGTAACGATTGGCTCAATTGAGTTTGACGTTACTGTCGTATGACGGTGGTGATCAGTTGATCCCTTGAGGTCACACCTAAAGGACAATCCCCTAATCATGTACATTAATTAATTGTATAGTGATACAGATTAATTAATCCCTTAAAATGAACCAAGTTCAAATTGTGAGTGAGAAATATATCTTATTGTAATATGATTAAATAAGATTCATTTTGGTAATTTAATTGTTATATTACTAAGAATGCATTATGTTTATGAAACATTTGAGATAAGTGAAATTGGTCGATTATAATTACAAACTGTTGTAGATTATATTAACCAAATATGAGATAACCCATTTTATTTACATGTAATTATTAAATGTGACTTAAAATGTTAAGTCCAATTTATTTGTTATGAAATTGCATTTAAATTAGTTAAATGTACATTTATAAGCCTAATTACATGTTACATGTCACATGTCACATGTCACACTTGTGACAAATGACAAATTGCAAAAATAAAATGGACACCCATTTTATATGGGTACTGTGACACCCTCAAATTTGCGGAAAGAAAAAAAATAATTTAAATAAATAAAAGATGACATTTCTAATAGGTTCACTTTAGTGAAAATCGGTAAATTTTAAAACCGGAACCTACTATTAAATATATTCGTCATAACAAAGGTGTCTTAAAGAAAAAGGTTCATAACAAAAGGAAATAATATTATACATAAGAATTATCCAAAACGGGAGACATGTTTCCCGTATAAATACTGAAATAAAAGAGTGTATAATAATATACAAACTATGAACCGAATATAGGTCCAAGGTAAATACTTCGCTCGCTAGCTCGTCCATGTACCCCAAATATGCAACACCACCTGTTCGACCGCATTAAATATAAACACGGAAGCCACAGTCAGTGGGGGGTAACTCCGAGTTCTCCCAGCCACGAAATGTCGAGTTTAATTAAACATGAATAACATAAAAGCAATGTATATGGAAAATACAAAACTTTAACATATATGATATGCTTTTCATGTTATGAAACAAATAACTACCATATAACCTAGCATATGAAAGCTATCATGTGAAAAAACCGTGAACAATCTATAATACGAGGTAGGGAAGCTGGTATGGCTAGCTCAGAGGTTACATTTAACATGGCCATGATACACTCAAACCCTATCAAACATATATCAATGTGAACCGTTAACATCCGTAATCCAAACTCTATCAACTTACCGGCTTGCATCTCACCTTCTAAGACTCTAGAATCATACAAACATGAAAGACCATACGTCTACACCCAGGCATAAGTTCCCTAGTACCGTCACTAGTCCGACTTCTGTAACTCAGGCTATACCACAGGTAGGAAAACATCCTAGTCCTAACTGATCAACCTAGCGACCAAACAGCTATTCCATTCCCCGTCACATGACAAAACAGTACACAAGAATCTCGACTAGGCGACCCCCTAGACAGAGTTGACTAGTACTTAAGCTGGCTCCATTCCCAAAGTGGAACTCTTAGGCAGCCATGCCCCGACTTGGAGATAAGCCCCCCAGGCCGTGACACAAAAGCTATTAACCATGAACTATATACTCGTTAAAGATAGTACGGCCTATCGATGTCATGGTCCAAGCTACTCATTTAGAATTAGAATGGTCAAGACGCCATATACTCATAATTCTCTATGGGTACTTAGTCAACACGACATATATCATACCATCAAACAGTCACGGGAAAAACTTCCTATCATGTGACTAATTGCATATAAATCATATTCAAATATCATATCGCCTCATATCTACTAAGGCTAATTCATTAATTAAATACAACCTTACTTGAAGACAAATCCCCGACCCGAGTCCCGCGACGGGTCATCAGTCAAAACGGGGCTGACTAGATCTTAGTTTGACCAAACCCGTTTGGTCAAACCGGCTAGAAACAGAGTCTTTACCACATAGACTTAGACATAAAATCAACATATTCATACATGTTATTTTATTAAAACTTCTAACATGTGAATTATTAAATCTTACAAAACCCGCTTGACTTAAAGGATATCAAATTAAACTATAATCTCGTATTATAATTTCTAACATGTGAGAAATAATAATTTTATGAAAAACCTTTTAAATAAATATTTTACTTATTAACATTTCTCACTTGCTAAATATCACAAAACACGATAAAATAACAATAACTCAAAAACCGTCACAAGTCCATGGAAGGGGACCCACGGCTGTTTTTGGGCCGAGAATGACACGGCCTGGACTGGGCCCACGGGCCTGGTTTGGGCTTGTTTTGGGTCGATATTTTTAAAACCGTTTCTTAATTTTCCCGCATGCTTAACATATTTAAAACCCGTCAAAACAACAACAAAACAATCAAGTATCGACACAACTCCCAAGGACCAACCATGGACCAATCTAGACCGGCCTGGACCGGGCCTGGACCGGGCCTGAACCGGCCTGAACCGGCCTGAACCAGCCTGGTTTGGGCTGGTTTTTCAGCCACCCTCCACGGTTCTACCACCAATCAAACACCAAAATATTTCCAACATGTTTTTAATTAACAAACAATCATTTTAACAACCATCCATACAAAAATCATGGTTATAAATAAATCATACAAATATGTCAAGAACACTAACATATTAAAAATTCCATACAACATAAAAATCATAACTACTTATCATGTTACTACTAAAACCATAAATAACAATAACATGAACAAAAACAAAAGGTATGTGACATTAATTCGTCGAGTAAATCGGAATCGTTACCTTAGCTAGCAAAAATCAATTAGCACCAAAAAAAATAAGAAGTATAAACCCGTCTACTAATCTTCACCCAAAATATACGAGTCACCAAACTCGTCTTCAAAATCTTCCCCTATAAGAAATGACAAGAATAATATTGTTAGAATTAAAACTTGATTTTCCATAATTAAAATGTTGAAAACGATTTTGTCGGAATTGAAAATAAACCGTACTTGAAGATGGAGAGCGAAGAGAAGATTCTAGAAATATAAGTTAGGACGGATTTGAATAAGAAATGAAGGTTTTGTGACGATTTTGCTCAAGAACGACGAAGAACGATGAAGAACGACGAAGAACGATGAAGAACGATTAAAGAAAGTATTAATTTGATCTTAAGTTGATTTATTGTAAAATGAAAAGGTAGTTAGTGAGTAATGGTGGGTGATTGGGCCGTGTACATATAGAGGAAATATGGAGTCGGGTTTTGAAATTGTTGTTACGGAATTGACTCGGGTTTTATAATTAATTAAGGTAATTAATTAGATATAATTAGATATTAAGTTAATTAAACCAAATATCTAGATATTATGTTATTGTAATGAAAAGAAAGAAAAATATCTAGTCCTATTAGAGGAAGAAGAGCCGTGTGATTGAAGAAGAATCGGGTCTGTTTTTGAAGCGATTTGCGGAGTTTAAGTTAACGCATCGATAAAGTAACAAATATCTTAGATATTCGTATTAGTTTAATCGAAAGAATTAAAATATCTATAGTGAGTGGAAAAAGATGACATGGGGCGTGTGACTCATGCCAGAGTCGAGTTTCGGGTTTGTTTCGGGATTTAAGATGACTCGGGAATAGTTAAATGACGCTCGGGTTTAAACCGTAAAACCTTCTCTTTAATTCCGAATAAATTCAAAATAATTATATTGAATTATCATAAATTCAAATAAATCTTAATAAAAATAAATTAAATTTATTATTTTTTTGAAATAAATTTCGGTCTTTAAATTTACGAGGTGAGTCGGAAAAGTCAACGAAAGTCAAAGTCGACTTAAAAGTCAAGAAAAGTCAAAGATGACTTAAAAGTCAAGAAAAGTTAATGACGACTTAAAAGTCAAGAAAGTCAATGACGACTTAAAAAGTTAAAAAGTCAAGAAAAGTCAAAGATGACTTAAAACGGGATTCTCATGAAATCTCGCGGAATTTCCAAATACGAACTCGGAAATTCCAAATACGACTCGAAACAATAAATTCTATTTTGAAACTTAAGTTTGCTGAAAAGTACCCGCAAGATATTTTATTATAAAAATTGGGTACTTTTCGGGTTGTTACAGGTACACCGGTTTTGTGGTGATGGTGGGTAGTTTTTAGTTTGTAATTTTATTCTAATTAAGAATTAGAACAAATGATTACTACAATGACCCATACACTCAACCTAACATTGTTAAGAACAATGTGAAAATGACAACACCCCACCCATGTGGGTGTGTGTGTGACCGGTTTTGAGCAAGCATTATAGGGCTTGTTTTTCCTCTTATTTATACAACACTATCTCATATAATTCATGACATGCAAAAATTCTCTACATCTCTCTACACTCTTACACTAAAAAGAAAGCTTAAGAAGCCTCATATTTCTAGTGTTCATATTTTTCTAGTAACATTACTAGTGTAGTAATAAGAGGTTATTAGATTATTTTAAGGGAGACTACCATAATTTACTAGTGTAGTATCTTTTAGTAGTGATTAAGGGGTAGTCTTGGGTGCATCTAATAGGAGTGTTCTAACACTTAGAACTTGGAAGTTCATCCCTAACATTATAAGCTCAAGAACAAAGTAGGAAGGAGTCCTATTTTGTGCCCATATTTGTCATAAGATCAATGTAAGGAAAAGTTCTTCTTATCTTTGTCTTATTTTGTTATGCATGCATAAGATTTATTTAGTTTAAGAGTAAACTAAATGTATAATGATATTAGAAGTGTCTAATATTGAGTTTAAGAAACTAACAAGCGGTATCAAGAGCCAAGGTTGTTGCATGCATAATCGATTTATAGTTTTTTCGAGTTATGGTAACTTAATGAAAACTAGTAATTTGTGTTTTATAAGATAAAATCACAAAGTTATTTGCATGTCAATATATTCTGGTCCTAATATGATTTTAGGTCATTTTGATGATTTAAGGAAATTTATAGTGCTCAAATATGATTTTTAGTATTTTTATTACATTTTAATGAGTAAAATGATGTTTAAAATGCTAAAAATAGTTAGACTTATCTTCTGACCTTGAAATTTTTACACAATATCACACATGCCTTTTACTTACTGCAAAAAAAATTTCGTGTGAAGTGGACTTATTGCATGTGATTTATAATTTTTATATGATAAAATGAAATAAATAAAGGTCAAATGGTTAAAAAAAGTTTTCGCTTTGAATCTGACTATGAAATTTTAGTATGTTGTCACATGCATGTTTTCCTGTCAGACTGGAAAATTTCAGACTGATTTGATTTGTCTTGCATGATTTATGGATTTTTAATGTAAAAATGACATAAATAGTGACTAATTTAACAAATATACTTCCACTTTGAATCTGATGATGAAATTTTAGTATGTTGTCACATGCATGTTTTCCTGTCAGACTAGAAAAGTTGAGACTGATGTGATTTGTCTTGCATGATTTATGGATTTTTAATGTAAAAATGGCATAAATAGTGACTAATTTAGCAAATATAGCTAAAATAATTTTCATGTCAAGAGAAAATTATTCCTGGTTGCATAAATGTCCCACATTTCAGATCTAAAGTTGAAAATTTAATATGATTAATTTTTGCATGCTTTATGTATTTTATTTGATAAAACCGATAAAGCGCAACCATTTTTCTCTAAACCGATTCGAAATTTTTAAACCATGATTTTTGACATTATGAGTGTCATGGAAATGTTCCAGAATGTACAAAAATTTAAAATTCAAATTTTGAAATTATTGTAATTAAATTTGGATTTATTTGATTAAAATATGATTTTAAAAGTCTAATATGAGCAATTATATAACAACAAGTTGAATTATTGTCAAAAATTTAGTGATGACTAATTTTTGAGGCCTAAATGAGTTGGGATAATTAACTTGGACTTAAATATGATTTAAGTATTGTTTGGTGATTTTAAAGTGTTATTATCACGCATTTCCGTAAAACCGGGTTATATTCGATATAAACCGTTAATTAGAGCGATTTGGCATTTAACATGAGCATGTTTTATACATATTATAATGCTGCATTTTTTATTTATGAATGTCATATTTTCAATTTATGAATGTCATATTTTGGTTTATATAATTTGGAATTATGTAATTTTTCCTTGTATGGCCTTAGTTTTAATCGATATTGCCCGAAATGTAAGGGAATATTGATTTGGTTGTAATTTAATGTGATCTCGAATCACTTTTATTGTATTATTTTATTTTACAAATGTATAATAGGAAATCATTGTAATTTTATTATATTTTTGTAACTAATTGTAAAACTGGAGTTTCCCAAAGACGGTGCCATTCGGAAAGGAGTTCCGAGAGAGAGAGACGGTGACCTTGGGAGGCGTGCTAATGAAGTTCAAGGTACCAAAGGAGTTGGTTTCCGAACTTGTAATAGATTATATGATTTTCTATTCTAGGAAAGGCCATACTAGGAGTTTTATTTTTATGCTTGCATTTTTATTTAATATGGGAGTTTTATTTTTATGCTTGCATTTTTATTTAATATGTTTGCATGCATTGCCAAATCGCCATAACATGACATGCATATTTATCGAGTAGTCAATCGTGTCAATTTAAATAATCGTTAATTCATCGATTTAGTTCACTTTAACATGATAGATTATAAATTGACATGATCTCTCATAATAAATAATTGAGATCAAGCCTTACCAAATGTAGAACCCATGAATCCCAATTTCGCAAGGAAGTAGGCTCGGCTCACCGGGGGGCTAAACTTGTTAGGTTGGGTAAGTGGGGTAATAAATGTTATTATTTCGAAATTTGGATTGAGCTCAACGGAAGTATTCGCGACCGTAGCCGCATGTGTTCCGGGCTAAAGATAAATATTAATGTAATATTATCGACCGAGAGTTCTAATGTAGAATCGATTAAAGAGTTAATCCACCGAATTATGTTAATGTGGGATGAATCGGCTTACCGTGCCCAAGTTGATATGAATTTGGATCTCGGAATCATTTATAATAGTTGGGTAGAGGTCACTATTTAAATGCTAAACTTGTTTAAAATGTTTACAAGTATTTAAAACGATAAATGTTAACATTTCCTTTATGTCTTAAATTTGTAGTCATAATTGTTTATTCGCAATGGCAAATGTTAATTCGTCCACCACCACCTATTCTCCAACTCTCACAAATGTCTCATGGATTTGATCTTTCATGGATCGATGCAAGTTAGAAAAGAATGGCGCTAATTTTACCAATTGGGATATGCAACTCCGCTTGGCCGCGGCGGGTGACGACAGGTTTCGTTACCTTGCCAAGGCCTCTCCCACCGCACCTAATGAAAGGAAAACCGCCACGCAAGGCAAGTCTATGAGGCTAGTCACAAAGAGTCCGCCGCGATCAAAAACGTTTTGATCTTCTCGTTGGAGGCCGATCTTCAAGGGAGTGCCATAAGATGAGCACGGCCTATGAGACCTATGCCAAGCTTGTGACCATGTTTTTTTTCACAAGCTCCTAGGATCTTACAATATAAGACGGCTTCCACATTATTTAACATGAACCTAAAAGAGGACCAAAAGTTAGCCCTCATGTACTCAAATTGATTGAGCATGTTAAGACTCTTAAATTGCATGGGGTGACCATTCCCGAACAACTCGTTATCGACCGAGTCTTACATTCCTTGGGGAAAATCAAAGCATATGTGCAGTTTAGGGTAAACTACAATATGCAAAATATGAAAACCTCTCTTCATGAAATGCACAAGATGCTCGTGCAAGCCAAGAGAGACATGGGCTAAATGTTAGCATTTCCAAGGATGTGCTCCATATTAATAGAAGGAGCAAGGGGAAGTTCAAGAAAGATGGTAGTAAAGGGAAGAAGCCCTCCACCTTCAAAGGAAAGGGAACAAAAAGCTATTGAGAATAGCTCACCCAAACCTAAGAAAGGTGCCTCAACCGAGGACAAGTGCCATTATTATAATGGAATCGGGCATTGGAAGGGAAATTGCACTAAATATCTAGGAGATATCAAAACTGGAAAGATGTTTCAGTTCATAATTTATCCCTATTGTTTATGTTATGATCTCAACTTTGG
Source organism: Heliosperma pusillum (assembly GCA_022085475.1). Taxonomy (NCBI): domain Eukaryota; kingdom Viridiplantae; phylum Streptophyta; class Magnoliopsida; order Caryophyllales; family Caryophyllaceae; genus Heliosperma; species Heliosperma pusillum. The sequence goes on along the minus strand of JAIUZE010031325.1, from coordinate 9,593 downwards.
TATATAGATACAAGTTGTGACTCTTACCCTATTTAATTGTAATTAGGGCATCCTAGCAAGGATAAAGGCAAAGACAAGCAAGCCTAAGAATGCTCTTTAAAGGAAGCTAAGGTAGCTACCCATGATTGAAGATCTATGGAAGCTTGGTCTCATTTTGAATTGTCAAAATTTTGGGATGTATTTTGAGACATTGTTTTTTAGAACTTTTATAATTTCCTTGTTTGACATGGAAATTTGTTTAATTCCTTTTATTGACATTGGTTGTAATTGGATTTAGTGACTTGGTTCTCAACCCAAGTCATTCGGTTTGTTGAAACTTTTTAGTTCTAAAAACTTGTCATCATACTATACTTGCACAAATAACATAAATTATATCGACTCAAATTGATCAGGTAAATATTATGATGATGGGATCATTATAATAAAAGGTTAAGAATTTGATTCTCACTTTGAAAGATCAATTGCTAAGTCAAAATTGAGTTATTGAACTCAAAGTAGGGAGTCTACCAAACCAATTGGCATCACCACTTATAAAGAAAGTAAATGACATGAATATGAGTTCACCTCTTTAGCTCTTATAGAACTAGTCTATGTTGAAGCTAAGATTCGATGTCTTTACAAAGAAGTCTTTAGTAGATCACTTAAGGTCATGTTGTGATACTTCCACCTCCCTTACAAGTATGAGTACAAAATTGTTTGTGGCTCATAAGGCTATCTTTAAAGAAAATAGTTGTATTTTTCTAAAGATAGAGTGGGAGAAAATAAGCCACAACGGAAAACTAGTTAGGAACTAGTGAGAAAACCAAAAGAAAATGTTCTTAGGTTAGACTCAAGACTAGTAAGGAGACCAAAAGAAAGCGTTCTTAGGTGAATCCTTAGACTAGTGACGAGACCAAAAGAAATTGTTCTTGATATAATAAGATTATCATCTATGAAGTGGAAGTACCCAGAAATTTTGAATTTCGTTTTTCTAAAAGAGACTTATGAAACTATATGCAATCTATGCAAAGAAAATGTTTTATTTGGAGTTGTCCAATTGTAGTTGCATAGATAGACATGTAGATGTCTTCAAAAGCTAAGTTAATGCGTAACTATGCTTAGATCCAAATCATCAATAAAGTACCTCATATTAAGTGTGTACAAGATACACTACAAAACCACATGTCCAAATAGGGATTTGGAATAGGATGTGTACATGACACAAACCTAAGATGTAGAGGCTATGATGATATTTTCTATTATGAGATAGAAGAAGGGTTTCACTCGAATTGTCGAAAAGTCATGTATAGACATGAAATTCAGTGGGAGTTAAAGTCATGTATAGACATGAAGTTAAGTGGGAGTTTAAGTATCATGTAAAGACATGAAGTTCAGTGGGAGAAATTGTTTTCCACGTGAATGACGTTTCACTCATTAAGAGTGACATATTCATATTACCTTTTTGAAAGGAGTGGTTGGATTTTAATGTTGGATGAAAGAGGGCAACGTGTATACTGAAATCAAAATCTATTGTGGAATAGAAGATTTTAGCTTGGCATTTAAATGGTATCTTATATCGATAAGATATTTAATATATTCAACAAGTTAAATAGGTTGTTTATGTTGATAAAAGTGGGATCACTATGAAAGGGTCATAGTCATCCACTGAACCTAAGAGTTGTTGATCGCATGAGACCAATCATATATGCCATTACATGCACATACCTAAATGAATTGTATGCTGGGAGCATGACAAGCCTAAAACAAACAATCCAAATGAATGTCATTGAATAACCTATTAGAAAATCCATAGGGTTCTCAAGGAGAACTAGGGATTCATTCTTGTGTTTGGTAGAGAAAATTTGACAATGTGGTAAAGGTTACACAAACCCAAATTTCCAAACTTATAAAAGGATTTATCGAAATCCTAGGCGTACTTTTGTTATATAAGAAGCGAATAACTAAAAGAATGATTGAAGAGTCAATCATTATAAATTCTACAAATAGAGACCTAGTACATTATGATGAGGATAAAGTGGTTTAAAAGGAACTAATAGTAGATCCCTTCACCTAAATACCTGTCAGTTATCATGATAACAAGTGGGAGTATCTTTCAAGTTAAAGAGCCCAACACTAGATAGAGATCTAGAAATGTATATAGATGAATTCATGTTATTAGGAATAACGTTGGATGGAAGGAAAAAGCAATTCACAAGGTTGGAATAAATGAATATATGGTATATTCACTACCCAAGCCTTTATTGCATTTAATGAGATCGTCATGAATTGTCATGGACGAAATAAACTTTAGATTATATGATATGAAGCAATAACATTGTGTTGATTGTTCATATATGATAATCACATTTATCGTTTGAGTTTCTAAAAACTTGTTTTGTGCTTTGTTAAATCCAAAGGGATTGTAGAGACAATTTTGAACCCCATTAAAGTGGACTGTATTAACATAGCATTGGCCCATAATCACTTATATGAGGTGACATCTCGAAGTGACTAGATTGTGGTGCGATTGATGGCAAGTTCGACTGTCATAGGGTCATAGGGATAACCAATCGATCACATAGGCAGACTGTATGAGACACTCTGTCAGGAAGTGACCGCTTATAGAATTATGGCAATTCTTGTAGCCTGGTCGTGGCAAGAGCTACTAGTATTCTTTTGAGTCAATTCTTTGACTAAAGACTGTTCACCTAAGGTGGCACAGTTTCAGAGTGACTTTGATTTATGCTCTACGACCTTCGTAACTGGGGTCAAATGGGCATCTTTTGGGTCATGATGAGCTGTGGCTATGCAAAGGGAATAGTACGATAGGAATTGTCCACCCCTTGTCAGGGTTGTTTTAAATCTCAAGGCCACTCGAGGAGGAGTAAGCTGAAAATGCGTGGCCACGCTCGGAAGGTATCTATGGTAGATAATTCCAGTCAGACAGTTACTCTCCAGATCTAGGAAACCACTCTTGATATGATCATATGCAAGTACGACCTGCAAGACACCTTGCATTGAGTGGGAGATTGTAATAGGACAAGAGAATTGGTGACGCACACTTGTCTCGGACAAGTGGGAGATTGTTGGAGTAAATGTCCTCAACAATAGTGCGATCACATAATTACATCTCAATAATAAGAATACAAAGGGATGATGAATATTATAGTCAACTGGTCAACATAAATCGGTAATGATTGGCTCAATTGAGTTTGACGTTACTGTCGTATGACGGTGGTGATCAGTTGATCCCTTGAGGTCACCCCTAAAGGACAATCCCCTAATCATGTACATTAATTAATTGTATAGTGATACAGATTAATTAATCCCTTAAAATGAACCAAGTTTAAATTGTGAGTGAGAAATATATCTTATTGTAATATGATTAAATAAGATTCATTTTGGTAATTTAATTGTTATATTACTAAGAATGCATTATGTTTATGAAACATTTGAGATAAGTGAAATTGGTCGATTATAATTACAAACTGTTGTAGATTATATCAACCAAATATGAGATAACCCATTTTATTTACATGTAATTATTAAATGTGACTTAAAATGTTAAGTCCAATTTATTTGTTATGAAATTGCATTTAAATTAGTTAAATGTACATTTATAAGCCTAATTACATGTTACATGTCACATGTCACACTTGTGACAAATGACAAATTGCAAAAATAAAATGGACACCCATTTTATATGGGTACACCGGTTTTGTGGTGATGTTGGGTAGTTTTTAGTTTGTAATTTTATTCTAATTAAGAATTAGAACAAATGATTACTACAATGACCCATACACTCAACCTAACATTGTTAAGAACAATGTGAAAATGACAACACCCCACCCATGTGGGTGTGTGTGTGACCGGTTTTGAGCAAGCAATATAGGGCTTATTTTTCCTCTTATTTATACAACACTATCTCATATAATTAATGACATGCAAAAATTCTCTACATCTCTCTACATTCTTACACTAAAAAGAAAGCTTAAGAAGCCTCATATTTCTAGTGTTCATATTTTTCTAGTAACATTACTAGTGTAGTAATAAGAGGTTATTAGATTATTTTAAGGGAGACTACCATAATTTACTAGTGTAGTATCTTTTAGTAGTGATTAAGGGGTAGTCTTGGGTGCATCTAATAGGAGTGTTCTAACACTTAGAGCTTGGAAGTTCATCCCTTTCATTATAAGCTCAAGAACAAAGTAGGAAGGAGTCCTATTTTGTGCCCATATTTGTCATAAGATCAATGTAAGGAAAAGTTCTTCTTATCTTTGTCTTATTTTGTTATGCATGCATAAGATTTATTTAGTTTAAGAGTAAACTAAATGTATAATGATATTATAAGTGTCTAATATTGAGTTTAAGAAACTAACAACTTTTCCTTTCTTACGCAATCACATCGCCCTTCTCCTCGGTGATAACCTAACCAACAACAACTTATCTACCAATCATGGTTAATTTTCGTTCTTTACTCATGGTTAATAATCAATCGCTATGTTGGTCCGTTTTCTAGTTTCGTGAGAAACGATTAACACTTCCTTTTTCATCCAATTGCATCTTCTATTTTTATTATTTTCATCTACAATTACACATATACACGTGTTCCACAAAATCCATTAACCTCTTGCGGTCTTACTAACACCTTTAAACCAAAACTCTTAAATCTGTTTTACCTCAAAAATGGAAACAAATTTTTATCCTCAAATCTCCAAATGATACACAACTATTAATAATTTCATTAAATCCAATTCCGCATGAAATTCTAGTAATCATTAACTTAATTCTTCGAATTTACACTGTTGTATCATCATTCACCTTAAGCCTCATAACACTCCATGTATCACATCTTGAAATTAATTTAGCGGTCTTAATTAACCGTTATTTGAGAACTTCACAATTCATTTCTCCGTCATCTCGCATCCACAAAACTATGGTATATCTCAAATCCCTGATTGATCATTAAAACCAACACATAGCCTACTAATTTTAGCATTCTCTATTGTCGTCAAATCACTAATGGGTCAATAAGATTTCCTCGAAAATTCACCCTTAGATTTCCTCGATTGGTTAATTACCATAATTGATAACATTTTTCTTAGTATAAATTACTTAAAACTGTAACACCCGCAAATGTACCCTATTTTTCTAGTAAAAATATTTTACGGACACTTTTCAGCGAATTTTAGTTTTAATCGTAAATTTAATTTTCCGAGTCGAATTTAGAATTTCCGAGTTCGTATTTGGAATTTCCGCGAGATTTCAAGTGAATCCCGTCTTAAGCCGTGTAACAACCCGTAATTTGAAAGACCGAAATTATATTTGAAAAAAATAATAAATTTATTTTATTTTAATTTATTAAGATTTATTTGAATTTATGATAATTTAATATAATTATTTTGAATTTATTCGGAATTAAAGAGAAGGTTTTACGGTTTAACCCCGAACGTCATTTAACTATTCCCGAGTCAACTTAAGTCCCGAAACAAACCCGAAACCCGACTCTTGCATGAGTCACACCCCCATGTCACTTTTTTCCACTCATATTAGATCTTTTAATTCTTTTGATTAAACTAATATGAATATCTAAGATATTTGTAACTTTATCGATCCGTCAACTTAAACTCCGCAAATCACTTAAAAACAGACCCGATTTCTTCTATAATCACACGGCTCCCTCCTCCTCTCTTAGGACTAGATATTTTCTTTCTTTTGATTACAATAACATAATATCTAAATAATATCTAGATATTTGATTAAATTAACTTAATATGTAATAATATCTAATCAATTACCATAATATAATTATAAAACCCGAGTCAATCCCGTAACAACAAATTCAAAACCCGACTCATTATTTCCCTATATTTACACGGCACCCACTCCACTCTTATTCACTACTTATCTTTTCATTTTACATTAAATCAACTTAATATCTAATTAATACCTTCTTTAATATAATCAAAATCGTTCTTGGTGTTCTTGAGCGTTATTGATCGTTCTTGAGCAAAATCGTCACAAAACCTTCGTTACTTGTTCAAATCCGTCCTAACTTATATTTCTAGAGTCTCCTCTCCGCTCTCCATCTTCAAGTACGTTTTATTTTCAATTCCGACAAAATCGTTTTCAACACTTTAATTGTTGAAATCAAGTTTTAATTCTAATAATGTTATTCTTGTCATTTCTTATAGGAGAAGATTTTGAAGACGAGTTTGGTGACTCGTATATTTTAGAAGAAGATTAGTAGACGGGTTTTTAGTTCTTATTTTGGTGCTACTTGATTTTGTGCTAGCTAAGGTCACGATTCCGAGTTACTCGACGAATTAATGTTACATACTTTTGCTTTTACTTATGTTTTGTTATTTACGATTTTTAAGTAGTAACATGATAAGTTGTTTTTATTATTATGTTGTATGAATTTGTAACATATTTAGTGTTCTTGACATGTTGAATGATTTGTTAATAATCATGATTTTTAGTATGAATGATGGTTGAATTGGTTGTTAAAAATGGATGTTGTTAATTAAAACATGTTAGAAATAATTTAGAGTAGTTGTTGGTGTTGGCCGTGGGTGGTGGTTGTTTAGGGTGGCTGAAAACCGACCCAAACCAGGCCGGTTCAGCCCAGTTCAGGCCGGTCCAGGCCGTTTCAGACCCCGTCTGGATTGGTCCGTGGTTGGTCTTTGGGTTTGTGTCGATACTTGATTGTTTTGTTGTTGTTTTGACGGGTTTTAAATATGTTAAGCATGCGGGAAATATTAAGAAACGGTTTTTAGAAAAGTCGACCAAAACCGCCCAAACCAGGCCCGTGGGCCCAGTCCAGGCCTTGTTTATTCTCGGCCCAAAACAGCCTGTGAGCCCTCGTTACACTTGTGACGGTTTTTGAGTTTATCGTTATTATTATATCGTGTTATGTAATATTTAGCAAGTGGGAAATTTTAATAAGTGAATTATTTAATTAAAAGGTTTTTCATAATAATATTATTTCTCACATGTTAGAAATTATAACATAAGATTTTAGTTTAATTTGATATCCTTTAAGTCAAGCGGGTTTGGTAAGAATTAATAATTCATATGTTAGAAATTAGAATGAAATAACATGAAATGATTATGATATTCTTATGTTCAAGCCTAAATGGCTAAGACTCTGTTTCTAGCCGGTTTGACCAAACGGGTTTGGTCAAACTAAGATCTAGTCAGCCCCGTTTTGACTGATGACCCGTCGCGGGACTCGGGTCGGGGATTTGTCTTCAAGTAAGGTTTTATTTAATGAATGAATGAATGAGTCTTAGTAGATATGAGGCGATATGATAATTGAATATGATTTATATGCAAATAGTCACATGATAGGAAGTTTTCCCGTGACTGTATAATTGTATGATTTATGTCGTGTTGACTAAGTACCCATAGAGAATTATGAGTATATGGCGTCTTGACCATTCTAATTCTAAATGAGTATCTTGGACCATGACATTGATAGGCCTTACTATCTTTAACGAGTATATAGTTCACTGCTTGATAGCTTTTGTGTTCCGGCCTGGGGGGTTTATCTCCAAGCTGGGGCATGGCTGCCTAATTGCTTCCACTTTGGGAATGGAGCCAGCTTAAGTACTAGCCAACTCTGCTTATGGGGTCGCCTAGTAGAGATTCTCATGTACTGTTGGTCATGAGACAGGGAATGGGTTAGCTGTTGTCGCTAGGTCTGATCAGTCTAGGACTAGGATGTTTTCCTACCTTGTGGTATAGCCTCGAGTTACAGAAGTCGACTATTGACTGGACTAAGAACTTATGCCTGTTTCTAGACGTATGGGTCTTTCATGTTTGATGATTCTATGAATCTTAGAAGGTGAGATGCAAGCCGGCTAAGGTTGATAGAGTTTGGATTACCGGTTGTTAACTGATTCACATGATATTTTGTATGATTAGGGTTGAGTGTATCATGGCCATGTTTTAAAGGTAACCTCAGAGCTAGCATACCAGCTTCCCTACCTCGTGTTATAGGTTGTTAACGGATTCACATGATAGCTTTCATATGCTAGGTTATATGTTAGTTATTTGTTTCATAACATGAAAAGCATATCGTATTTGTTAAGGTTTGTATTTTCCATATACATCTCTTTTATGTTATTCATGTTTTATTAAACTCGACATTTCGTGGCTGGGAGAACTCGGAGTTACTCCCACCGACTGTGGCTTCCGTGTTTATATTTAATGCGGTTGGCAGGTTTGTGGTGCATACTTGGGGTACATTGACGAGCTAGCGAGCGAAGTATTTTAACTGGACATATATTCGTTCTTAGGAATGTATATTATTTACACTCGTTATTTCGTATTATCCGGGAGATATGCTACGTTTTGGATACTTCTTCGATATACTATTATTTTGTTTGGTATGAACCTTTTTCTTTAAGATCACCTTTGTTATGATGAATATATTTAATGGTAGGTTCCGGTTTTAAAATTTACCGATTTTCACTAAAGTGAACCTATTAAAAACGTATTCTCATCTTTTATTTATTTAAATTACTTGTTTATCTTTCCGCAAATTAGAGGGTGTCACAAGCCGTCTTTGACTTTTTCTTGACTCTTGAGCCGTCTTTTACTTTCGTTGACTTTTTCCCACTTACTCCCCTCATACTCACCTTAACCTAATTCATTCACACAACTCAACTCACCCTTCTTCTCTAAGAAAACCCCATAAAACCTTGCCTCCATTTTTGATCCGTCTTAGATTCGTCGCTACGCTTTCATTTCTTGCTCAAATTCATCTAGGTTCATCTTATTCTTCCCCTCTTAGCTTCCTCTATCCGTATTGGTAATAATATTACCGCCTTTCTCGGTTTTTAAATTATCCGTCTTTCTCAAGGTGAATGATATTCATCTTTTATTATCTAATTGTATGTAGGTGGAGACTAGGAAGGTTTAGAAACCGTTTAAAGACGCGAAAAGGTAACGGTGAAGGGTTACTCGATATCATTTACGTGTTTTACATGATTTCTATGTTAGAATTCGTATTTAGAACACGATTAGAAAGCTTAGGAACTGTAGTATTGATAATGATTATTGTTAGTTGATGATTTTTGATGATGATTATTGATTGTTGATAGTTGTTAGAAGTGAATTATGAAAAGTGAAAATGTTTGAATGTATGTTGAAGGCTCTCGGGTGAACTGGAAACTCATTTCACGGGCGTGAAATACAAGTCACAGTCGTGACTTGTGCAGTTTCACTTCACTGACCCCTTTTCGTAAAATGATCATATCTCCTTCGTTACTTGCTTGTTTTGGGCTTGTGACCTATCGTTGGAACCGTAAGAGGATAAGATATCACCTCCACTAAGAATTTCTATAATAGCATGTCTAGAACTCTGGTTGTGATAGTTTGAAGTGAACCCTTGTTTTAGTTAGTCTCCAAACTTGTTGTTTTGGAGAGGTATCCATGTTTCTTATTTATTATGCTTCTTAAACTTGATCTAATGCTTATGTATCATGTATTGATTCATGTTTATCATATTTACATTTATATAATGCCATATTCTCATGTTTTGTGACGGTTTTTGCTATGTCCCAATTTGAGTCGGTTTTTACAAAGGTTACGGTTTGAGCACTATT
>JAIUZE010031323.1:0-12911 GCA_022085475.1 Heliosperma pusillum | reverse complement strand
CATTAGACTCAAAATTAAAACGATGAAACTTATCATATTCATTTTCTTTTTCCACAGTTTTCGAATTCGTTATATACAGATATAACTGCTAAATAACAAAATGGCTGGCCATACTGATGACCCAATGCCAAGTGCCACGCTCGGACGTGAATCCTGGCTTAAGATCTTTATGGACAACATGAATCAGTCCACGCGACTGAAGAATGATGGGTCCAACTTTGCGGACTGGGAGGCGGCATTATGGAATGCTGCCATTGCTGACGGTAAGCTCAAGTACTTGACTGAGCCACTACCAACTAACCCAGGCCCCAATGCAGGAGCCAATGAATCACTTGCTTATAGTGATTTCGTAATGGAGGCGAGTGCGATAAAGAACGTACTCATCTTTTCAATGGAATCCAATTTGCAGAGGCGATTCATAGCCCAGGGTGCAAACAAGATTTTCACCACTCTATCTAACGAGTTCTCGAAAGCTCCGAGGATCGTTAGCTATGAGTATACCTGTCGCTTATTTGAGGCGAAACTCCAGAAGGGCCAAGCGGTTAGCCCACACATTCTTGCTATGATCGAGAATGTCGAGAAGCTGGAGGCTCTTGGTTGCAAAATCGATGAGAAGATCATTATTGATCGAGTGCTTCATTCACTTCATGATGGTTTTGCCCTTTTCAGGGCAAATTACTATATGAATGATATGAAGAAAAGTCTTCATCAGCTCCACTCACTTCTCGTACAGACCGAGAGTGATCTGAAATTGAGTGGCAGCTTTAAGTAGGACGTTCTCATGATTGGTAACAAGGGTAAAGGTAAGGGCAAGGCTCAGGTTGACCTAGCTGTAGGGAAGCCGAAGTTCAAAAAGCCAGGAAAGGTCAAGAGTGGGCCTGGTGAGACTAGCGGTAGCTCACAAGGCAAGAGAAAGAGCAAGGAAAACATGGAGTGCCACCATTGCCACAGGACTGGGCATTGGAGGCGGAACTGTCCTGTTGGTACGTCATCTTTTATTCATATGATTGAGATTAACCATGCAAGTTTCGGAACTTGGGTACTAGATACTGGTTGTGGTTTTCATCTGTGTAATCATTTGCAGGGCCTAAGAAGCATCACAACTCTCGCAAAGGGTGATGTGGACCTGCGAGTGGGGAATGGAGCAAGAGTAGCTACCGTTTCAGTGGGAACATATGTAATCCAACTCCCTAGTGGTTTTGAGTTATTGCTGAATAATTGTTACTATGTACCCAGTTTGTCGAAAAACATTATTTCAGTTTCCGTACTTGATAAGGACGGATTTTCGTTTGTAATAAAGGATAATAGCTGTATTTTGTTTTTTAAACGATATGATTTATGGTAAAGCTGTTTCCATGAATGGAATATATGTTTTAGATCAAACCACAGATATAATGCATGTGAGTAATAAGAAAGCAAAGGTTGGTGACAAAGATCAAACCTATCTATGGCATTGCCGTATGGGACACATAAATGAAAAACGCGTGAAAAAGCTCATTGATAATGGGAATATCTCCCCATTTGACTATGAATCTTTTGGCACGTGTGAATCATGTCTCATAGGCAAAATGACTCGAATTTCCTTCAAAGGTGTTGGTATGCGCGCTGCTGACCTATTAGGACTCATACATACTGATGTGTGTGGACCTATGTCAATCAACGCTAGAGATGGCTATAGATATTTTATCACTTTCACGGACGATTTGAGTAGATATGGTTATGTCTACTTAATGAAGCATAAAAGTGAGTCCTTTGACAAGTTCAGGGAATTCCAGAATAAGGTTGAAAACCAGCTGGATAGAAAGATTAAAGCACTACGTTCGGATCGTGGTGGCGAATATCTTTCGAAGGAGTTTGATCGACACCTTAAAGACTGTGGTGTAGTAATACAGTTAACTCCACCTGGAACACCACAATTGAATGGTGTGTCCGAATGGAGAAATCGAACATTACTTGATATGGTTCGATCCATGATGAGTCACACGGTTGTACCTGATTCATTGTGGGGTTATGCTCTTTTTTCAGCTGCTTTAATACTTAACCGAAGTCCGTCTAAAGCTGTAGACAAGACTCCATATGAATTATGGAAGGGAACAATCCCTAACTTGTCCTTTATTCGGGTTTGGGGCTGCGAGGCTTATGTCAAGTGGAGACTTGACGATAAGCTCGGCCCACGATCGGTCAAGACATACTTTATTGGTTATCCAAAAGGGATGTTTGGTCCTTACTTTTACTCGCCTACCGAACATCGAGTTTTTGTTGCGGCTAGTGCGATGTTCTTAGAGAAAGAATTTCTCGAGAATAGGACAAGTAATGGAACCTTCGAACTGTCGGAGATTCAAGAACCAACAACCGAGCAACCAATGGAGGAAAATGTTCCTTCATCATCGGCTGCGGTAAATATTCCTGAGGAACCCAGGAGGTCGGGTAGAGTCTCCATTCCTCCAGACAGATACATTGGTATGGTCGAGGAGAATGGGAGAGATGACGTTTTACTCCTAGAGAGTAACGAACCCGCTACCTATAAAGGTGCCATGACCTGTTCCGACACTAAGCTATGGCTTGAAGCCATGCAATCCGAGATGGACTCTATGTATGAGAATAACGTATGGTATCTGGTTGACTTACCTGATAAGGTTGGCCTATCAGTGCAGGATGGCTTTATAAATAAAGCATTCTGTAAAGGACAACCGATACATACAAGGCAGACTCGTGGCAAAGGGTCAATCAAGTGCACAGGATGCAATTGATGAATATTTTTGCACCCGTAGTATGCTGCGTTTCCATTCGGATATCTTTAAGCGATTTGCCGCTTTTCATGACTATGAAATTTGCAAATGGATGTGAAAACCGCTTCTTTAAATGGTTATGTTGGAGGAGGAGTTGTACATGGTACACCGAAGGTTTTCATTGACTCCTAAAAATCCTAAGAAGGTAGGAAGCTTAAGCGTTCCATTCTGGACTAAGGAGGCTTCTCGGAGTTGGAATCATCGTTTCGACCAGGTGATAAAAGAGAATGGATTTACTCGATCGGTCGAGGAACCATGCTTATATATCAAGTCGAGTGGGAGCAAGATTGTCTTCCTAATATTGTATGTCGATGACATACTATTGATTGGGAATGACATACCTCTCTTAACTTCGGTAAAAGTTTGGTTAAAGAACCATTTCCAGATGAAAGATCTGGGCAAGGCACAAAGAATTTTGGGGATCCGTATCTACAAAGATAGATCACGACGGATGTTATCCCTCAGTCAGGAGTCTTATATAGATAAGATTCTTGAGAGGTTCAGCATGACCAACTCCAAAAAGGGGAACCTTCCAATGATTTCTGGGATGCAATTGAGTAAAGCTCAGGCACCAAAGACATCGGAAGAGGTCGAGCGCATGAGTCGGGTTCCTTATGCATCAGATATTGGATCGATCATGTATGCCATGATATGCACACGTCCAGACATGGCATATGCATTGAAAATGACGAGTCGGTACCAAGGCAATCCAGGTGAAACACACTGGATGGCTGTTAAGAATATCCTTAAGTACCTACGGAGGACTAAGGATTGGGTATTGACTTATGGAGGTGACACTGAGCTATGCGCAATCGGTTACGCAGATGCTAGCTTCCAAATGGATCGAGATGACTCGAAATCTCAGTCTGGATTCGTTTTTACTCTTAATGGCGTCGCGGTCAGCTGGAAAAGCTCCAAACAAAGTGTTATAGTAGATTCTACGACTGAGTCCGAGTACTATGATGCTTCAGAGGCTGCGAAGGAAGCTATATGGATGCGTCAATTCTTACAAGGACTAACAGTAGTTCCTAGTTCGGATGACCCGATCACCATCTATTGTGATAATAGTGGTGCCATCTTCCAGGCTAAGGAGCCTAAGTCCAGCAACAAGTCTAGGCATGTACAACGGAAGGCTCACATGATCCGAGATTACGGGGAGCAAAGGGAGATAGTGATAGACAAGATTGCTACGGATGATAACGTCGCAGATCCTCTCACTAAACCACTGAGATATGATAAGCATGAAGGACATGTTATTTCCATGGGAATCAAACGTGTTCGTGAGTTGTATTAGTTGTTTTATTTGGATTAGACACCTGTATCTTTTTCATAAAACTATCTATGAAATCATCATTTTGTTTCATATTTTGTTTTTCATGTGGGTTGTACTGACAACATTGAACACCACAAAGTGAACTGAATTACATTATATTTGTTTTGGTCCATAATCGCCTTCATGAGCTGATAACTCTGGCAATTATTCTGTGAAGTCGATTGATGGTGGGTTCAACGAGCCATAAGTCAAACAGTTGACTGATCGATCACATATGCGAGTTATAATGATACCTTGCAGGACAATTTTGTGACAAAGTTATGGAGTCCTAAATGTTTCAGAACATTAGGTGCCAGGTCGTGGATAGGACGTCCATAGTGTTCCTAGAGTCGATTCTTTTGACTATCGACTGTCTCTTGAGGTTAAGGCAGTTTTGGGTGACTTTGGTTTCTTTCTCATGGTCGACCATAACAGGGAGGCTAAGTAGATTTTCACTGGGTTCATTTCATACTGCGCTTGTATCTGCAAGATTCGAGTTGAAGAAAATATCCAACCTTTATCAGGATATGATATTTCTCAGGGCCACTCGAGGAGATGTAACTGAAATGCATGGCCATGCTCGAATGAAGATTCGTTTATCAGTTAAGTTACTCTCTAGTCGGGGAAACCACTCTTGATACAGATCACTTGTAAAATACGACCTTTGTGAATACGGACTTTGCAAATGTTTTACATTGAGTGGAAGAAATTTATTATGGATATGAGAATCAGTTATCGCACATACACTTGTACGGACAAGTGGGAGATTGTTGGAGCCAGTGTCCTCCACAGTTAGTGCAATAACATAAATAAATCTCTATAGGTTCACAGGGTATACTTTGTATTGTAATCAGTTGATTAACGTTTATCGATAACGGTTGGCTTGCTAGATAAGTTTGACGTTATTGTCATACAGATGGCGGTGATCAACTGGTCTCTAAAAGTCACACCTAAAGGATGTGATTGAGAGATGTGATTATTTGAGAAAATAATCATATTGATGCCTTATTAAATGACTAAAAGGTTAGTCGGTGTTTTTTGACTAAAAGGTTAGTCAATGTGATGATGATATAATTATTTAATAACGATTAAATAATGTTAGCTAAGACGAATTAACTGTAATTCGTAATTAAATATAAAATGTTATATTTAGTTGTAGTATATAATGTGAGCTTAAACGAATTAAAATGTTAATTCGTAATCAAACATAAACCGTTATATTTAATTGGCAGGATTATAAATATACCGATATTTATAATTGAAGTATATATATTATACGATTGTCATAATAATTGCTATGTTAATATATCCACTGCAAAATGTTGTAATGGACCTTATTAATGTATGACAACATATTAGACAAATATAATATGTATAAAATTATATTAAATGGAAGCGAATATAACCGAAAAGAGTCCAGATTACTCTGAGAAATTTCGGTCAAAATGGTAACAAAATAAGAGAAAAATATCCCTTATTCTCTCCTATTTTGTGCCGTGTTAGAGGGAGTATATGGGAGGAGTTTTACTCATTCTAACTCTCTAATTTTATTATCATCAATTCACATCACAAGAAATAGATACAGACTCTTTTTCTCTCTAATTTTCTAGCAAATACAAGGGCATTTCTCGATCAATCTTGGGTGCGACGATTAGGAGGATATCTGCTTTGATATCTGTTCTTAGGCCTTTTGCTAGGACCAAAGGTTCAATTCGTTTTCTCTATATTTTATATCGTTTTCATATTTATGACTCGCAATTCATATTCTATAATTTTGTTATAATCCTAAATTTAAAGGGGAAGTAAACTGTTATTTCCCACAAAACTGCCCCCGGAGCGTCTGATTGGGGCGCGTTTTTTTTTAAGTTTTAATTAACTCGGCGAGATCTACGCAGCTGCAGGTTTCGTTCTTTGAAAAATAAAACAAAAGAGGAACGAATATCACAGAATTAACAAAAACTTTTAAAAATAGGGGGTGCAACTAGAGGCCTTCCCACGAGGTCACCCATCCTAGTACTACTCTCGCCCAAGCACGCTTAACTGCGGAGTTCTGATGGGATCCGGTGCATTAGTGCTGATATGATCGCACCCTGACGAGCTTAATTTCACGTGTCGCTAATTCCACTAATTAGCTACGATCAAATAACAATTTATAACTCCTAAACAAACACAAACTATCTTAAATAAAGGTAGTAAAATGGTAAGAATAGGGTCGAACCCAAGAGAAGGCGGTATTAACTAAATTAATCTAATCTAGACTCTTGGAAAAAGCCCATTAGCAAAACTAATTACTAATTAATTAGTCTAATCACAAATTAAGACACTAATTAAGACAAAAGCTTAAATTAATTACAAACTATGATATTCACAATGACAAAACATGTAGAATAACATATAGGGAGAAAGTTTGACATGAGAATTGATTAGCAAGTCTAAAATTACCAACAAAAACTAAAGATTCAAATATTCAAATATGGAGAAACAACTTAGTGTAATTTTCCCAAGTTCCCAACAATTAACAAAGTAAAGACTATTCCTTTCCTCTCTTCTATAATTATCTATTACAAGTTTCTAAGAAATTAATCAACATGAATTAAACCATCCATGGATGACCCTTTACAACCCAATTTACACCCATTAAACCATGAGTTCAAATCAAAGATGCAAGCTTTAAGCACAAAACCAAAGAAATAAGATAGAATCATGAAATAAAACATTAAACCATGTTCTAATTACACAATAAACCAAATTCCACTCAAAAGATTCCAAATTTTAAACCAAAGTTACAATCTTTCAAGGTTGCTTCAACAATATCAAGACAAATTAACCAAATTTATCTAGACTAAGCACTAATTAAAAAAACACTTGCTAAGATGGTTAGTCTTAACAATAATTCATTCAACAATGGAATTTAAACATGAGAAAATGGAATTAAATAGAGAAGATGAGGTTCAAAAGGTCTTACAATGCTAAAAGGAGAGCACTTGTTCCAATTACACTAAGAAATGGAGATTTAGCTACCCATAATCCAATATTACAACCCAAATAAAAGAAGTTCAACACAAATTACAAGCCAAAAATGAAGAACAAAACTTGAGAGAATTTTAATGTGTTGTGTTGTGGAATGTTGCATGCTTCTCTCTCTACAATTTGGCTCTTTTATACCCTCGGCTCCGGAAACCTAGGGCCTTGAGAAATGGGCCTCAAAATGACAAGACGGAGAATGAAGGAACACATGTCTGAGACCAGGACGCTGGCAGCGCCCACGGACGTTGGCAGCGCCCACGGACGCTGGCAGCGTTTCATGCTGCCAGTTTTTCCCCTTGGTTGAGCGCCTTGACTTTCGTTGACCCCTTTGGACTTTAGTCTCGCCTTGACTTCCATTGACCCTTTGGACTTGCTTTTCTTGCATTGATGATTTGCTTGCAGCCCACTCCAATTGTCGGGTTTGGGTCTCGGGTCTCGGGTTTGACTTTGACTTTTGATGACATTCGGGTTTGACTCTAAAAGTTGACTAAAAAATACTAAATAACAACATAATAACAAGGGCTAAGGTTAGCATAAAACGATGCTAACGACCCGTTAAAAGTATACTAAACATAACTAATAGATACTACTAAACACGACACAATTTGGTGTTGTCAAATACCCCCACACTTGGACTTTTACTCGTCCCGAGTAAAACTCGAGATTAGCAAGACAAACACGAGTCCAAACATAGCATGTGAAGGTAATGACCTCTCTTCCCTCATCACTACCTTCTTATATCTCCCTGAAAACACAACCACCTATTAAAAGAAAATGACTCAAAGTTGTTTTAACACACTCTTCCCTAACCACTTCATACTTATAACTCCCTCAATACAAGACTTGACACACCACCAACTCCGACTCATCTTACCTCAACTCCTCCCTCCTTATACCTCTCAAGGTTGTAGTATGACCAGCTTTGCCTTATCCTAAGGCATAGCGAGATGGCCCTCATCACCAAACTCCATGCAACTCTGCTTCTTTTATCACCCCCTTATTTCTCCACTAGTGTATAGCATGGTTACTTGGTTGGCCCCAAACTACACAATTCACACAACCAAGCAACCCACAAGAGAAATCCACCGATTTGGGACCAAATTTGTGACTCAAAGAAAAATAAAAAGAAATCCTAAGCTAACCTCCTTCCAAATTCCTCCTTATTTCTCCCTTCTTTTCCCTCCAAAAATCCTCATCATCGGAAGTACTTTGCTCAAATATTTTTTTCTTTTCTTTTTCTTTTTCCATTTTTTTTCTTGAAAATCCCTCATTTTGCCTAAGGTGCCCTTTCGGGTTTTCACCTTAGCTTTTCCTTTCCTCTCATTGGTGGCTCGCAACTCGATTTTTCATTTTGCCCGGAAAACCCTTTCGGGTTTTCATTCCATCCTCGGCCACCTTCCCAATTTTTGCCTAGGTGCCCACTCTTGTGGGTTTTCACCTAGCCGGGATTTTCAATTTTTTTTTTCTTTTTTTGTTTTGTTTTTTTTCAAAACAAAACAAAATGCATCAAAACAAAACAAATATATACAATCCTCTCCCCCACACTTAGATTATACAATGTCCTCATTGTAGGGGAAAGGGGCGGGGTGCTTCATCAATTGTTGAAATGAGAAGAACCCGAGGCACCTCCTCGGTTTCTCCTCCTCTCTTTTTCTTCTCTAACTCTTATTCTTCTTTCTAGGCTTTTGTCAAGGGCCTCTTGTGTGTAAGGAGTGGGGTAGCCGGGGTTTTGTTGGATGGACATGCCAAAAAGTGAGCTAGCCAAACCATAAACATCCTCTTGTGCCACCGCATCTACATATGAATCTTGAAGGTAGGTTTGGTGGCGCTCATTTTGAGCTTGGAAATGGTTTGTGGCTCGCTCCCTCCAAGCATTTTGGGCCACCCACATGTCATTTTGCTCTTGCCACCTTTGGTTTTGTTGCTCCCTCCAAAGGCGGTCTTCTTCTTGCCGCTCCACCATCCTCCTCCACTCTTCTTGTTGGGCCCTCTCGGCCTCCTCTCTCAACCTCTCCCTTGCCTCCACTACATTGTGCCAATCATCTAAAGTCTCAAGCCTACCCCATTGGGTTTGTTGCCAAGTATGAAAGTCGTCCACCCGTCCACTTATGTGTTTGATCACATCGTTGGTGCTAGCAAAGTATGATGCCATTTGATGTTGCCATGGCTCTATTGGGGTGCTAGAACGAGTCTCCGCGTCATACATTGGGGTGTCGGTGTCTTGGTGGCTATGGTAAGATGATTGGGAATGGTATGGTGGTGGTGGTGGTTGTTGTTGTAGTTGTTGTTGTTGTTGTTGTTGAAGAGGTGGGTTTTGGAAAGGTCCTTGCTCTCCCTCACCTCCTTAACTTGCTCACTTCCCTCACCTTGCTCTCTCCTTAGCCTCCTTCTTTGCCGCAAGGGCACTTCTGTTGGAGTAGGTGTCCTCCATAATAGTGCGCCACATAATGAATCTTATTAAGGAATATAATTGGGATATTTATTGACTATATATATGATTAGTCAGTTGATTAACGTAAATCAATAACGGTTGGCTGACTAGAGTTTGACGTTATTGTCGTTTGACGGCGGTGATCAACTGCTCCCTTTCGGTCACACCTAAAGGATGAACTCCAAATAGTAACTAATTATTTGTATACGATACAGTTAATTAGTACATTACATATATTCGATATGTACGAGAGTTAATTATTAGAAATTGAGTTGAGAACTCAAATTCGATTAAACTTATTTTTCAATTATGCGATAATTGACTAATAAATTTATATCTTATTTTTAATACGATTAAATAAGATTTAACTTAGTAATTAATCGTTAAATTACTAAATTAGTTGAGGTTTTGAGATAGAGGTAATTAGTTAAATATATTTACAAGGAGTTGTAAAATAAATTAACTAAGCATTGTGGGACCCATTATATATTGATATAATGGTGAAATGTTACTTAAAATGTTAAGTACATATTATTTATTTAATTGAGTCATATAATTGTTATATGATCAAATTAAAACTTAATTATACAAGATAATTAACCATATGATCAATAAGTATTTGTGAGACAAATATCAAAAATCAAAATGGACCTAACTAGACCAATTGTGGCCGGTTATGATGTAGTTACAAGGGTGATGATTTTGTTCTTGTTGTAACTCTTTAGTTAGCATTTGAAAGTGACATAACAAGTAGAAAACAATCATCATCTTTTCTACAACACTCCACTCTAATGCATAAATAGTCCATCTTTGGACAAGGGTGATCCGGCCTCATGGCCTTTATAATGAACAAAAGTTGTTCATTTTATTACTACTTATTTTGTGCAATTTGTTTACTTCTCTCTAAACTCTTCTTCTCACTAAAAAAATCTCAAATACTAATATTTACTAAGTATTACTAGTGTAGTGATATAGTCATAATATTAGTAGTATATTATCTATCTTATTATCTAGTTAATAATAATATTAGGGTAGTATATTATCTATCTTATTATCTAGTTAATAATAAGGGTAGATTATTTGGGTTAATCTTGGTGCAACTTAGAGGAGGTCTTCTACTTTGGAGATTACTTGTGTTCATCCATATTTGTAGCTCAAGAACAACAAGAAGGAGTTCTTGTTGTGCCCATATATTTTCCATATCAATGTGAGGAAATTTCTCTTTTATATAAATGTCTTTATATTTGCATGAATGTTACATAGATCATTAAATACTAAATTAACCAAGTAATTTAGAAACTTATTAGAGGAGTCTAATTACAGGTCTATGGAATTTAATCGTGGTATCAGAGCTAGCTTGTAGCATGCATGTTCATTTGGACATTTTATTAAAGTTACTTAAATAACTAATAAATCAAAAGATTTTGAGTTAAATACGATCTCACTAAACTTTTGGGGTGGATGTTATACCTACTGACCTTCAAAATGTTTGTGGTTTAAATTTTTGATTTTAGGGATTAATTTGCTATTTATTTTGACTTTTGGCGTTTAAACCGAGTTAACATGCATTTTATGAGTTAAAAGTTAACTAAAAATAGTTTCATGTTGATTCTGGCCATGAAATTTTAATATGATCTCACATGCATTTCTTACATATTTTATGTAAAATTTCGTGACTTTTACTTATGTATTGCATGCTCATTGATTTTTATACGATAAAAGTCGATGATATGAGATTATAATGTTCATAAAATTGAAACGTCCATTTCTGGTCTTGAAAATTTTTTGTACATTTTACATTATGATTTTGATACTCTTGGTGAAATTTCATAATTTATTTCACTGTTTTACTATATCTAATGTTTTTATTTGATAAAACCATTAAATACAAAGCTATTTGTTCATAAAATTAATTTAAATTTTTTGAGCAAATGTTTTTTCTTTTTATAGTTCCTGGAATTTTTCCAGAATGTACAAAATTTTTTTTTTCAAATTTTATGATGTTTATATTTTATTTTGGTTTTATTTCATAATTGTTATGATTAAACCGTAATATTTAGCAAATGAAATCAAATCGATCTAATTAATGACCAACAAAATTATTAGTGACTAATTTTGAGTTCTAAATCATTTTAGTTAATTAGTTTGAATTTAAATGAGATTTAAAAGTTGATAGTGATTTTTAATGGTTAAAAATCAATAAATCCCGGAAAAAATCGAGCTACAATGAGCATGAATGAATTTAGGACGATTTTGGCATGAATTTTGCAGCAATTTATTTTATTTATGTTTGAATGAATGAATGTCATTTATTTAATAATTTATGCAAATTTTGTACCTCGTATGGCCTAGTTATTTTTAATCGTTATTACCCGTAATGTAAGGGAATAACGGTTTGGTTGTAATTTTTATGCGATCTCGTATCGCCGGTTTGTATAATTTAATAATTTTTATGAAGACCGGTGGCTTCCTCAAGACGGTGCCATTTTGGAAGATGTTCCAAGTGAAGAGGCAAGGGACCAAGGAGTTGGTTTCCGAATTTGTAACTATATAGTTAATTTTGATTAGCTAGGTGGCCATACTAGGATTTTATTGTTGCTTGATTGCTTGCTTTATTTCCGCTCATGCCAAAATCGTCACACATGCAGTTTATTTACCGTTATTGTCAATTCAAAGTTATTCACAATTCACCGACTTAGTTCACTTATAGGGAATTAATAACTAAATTGACAAGATCTCTCACATATTTAAAAATTGAGATTAGCCTTACCAATTAGTAACACCTATGAATCCCGTGTTCATTAGGGCTACCACGCTCGTGGGTCCCTTTTTTTACCTCGGGTAAGTAGGGTGATACGATCACAAGCTAAAATTGGATTGGACACAACGTGATAAGCGTTATCTTGGGACTAGGAGATGAATTTAGTTGAAATCCGTCAACCAAGAGTTCTAAAGGTAGAATTAGTCAAGTAATGACTTACCGTTTCTAGATAAAGGTAGCATGCGATGACTATTTTTATTTAAAAATGGGTCTTGGAATCATTTATATAAGTTAGTGAGAGGTCATTATATGAATGCTAAACTTGTTAAAATGTTTTTCAAGTAAATTAACAATGAATGTTTATATATTTCTTTTTGTTGTAGTTACCATATTCGCATAATGTCAACATCATCAAACGTTGCAACCTTGGGTAGAGACTCATGGTTGAGGTCCATCATGGACAAGTGTGTCCTTAAGGATGACGGAAGTAACTTCGTTGAATGGGAGTCAACGATCAAGAGCGCCGCGTTATCCGATAACGTGCTTCGCTACTTGGTTGAAGAGCCCCCCACCGAACACCGCGCCTAGATC